>PNEQ01005805.1:0-24738 GCA_003012365.1 Medauroidea extradentata
ATCGATCTCATGTTTTATCTAATTTCCCCGACTGAGCATAGCCAGGTTTTCAAACAAGATTTCCATTCCACTGGAGTCTGTTCCACCATACTCAATTCGTAAATTTTGCTATTTCATTCACTATCTCTTTAACCTTTCTATTTATTTACATTTCTTATGCAGCGACAGTAGACGTTTTATCTATGAATGTGGTGCAATGGCGAATTCATGGCGGCAACAATGTGTGCATTATGTAAACTGGCGTTCAAAATACCGCAACCCTGTGTTGTTCTTTTACATCATCTCATACGATATTCTCCTCCAACCACATCCCTGCTGCAGTCGTAAAGCCCGCAGCTTTTTATGTAGCCAGCTCGTCCTACACCAGAAGGAAAGAAAGGAAAAAAAATGTATTTTAGTGACACAGAACGCAACGACTTTTCTCAGAAATGTATGTGGCCGCGTTTATGAAAGACGGCGCGAATCACGATAAGTCTAGTTCAGTACAGAGCTAAGGTTTTAAAGCTTAGAATATAAATTTAGTTGAAGCTTAAAGAGGTAACGTTCCGTTGAAAAATTCGTCGCTCTGCAAAATCTAATATATACTCACTGAATTAAAACCCAACAGATGTTTTGTGAATGTCAAATAATTTAACGTTTCCTCTACACAATTCTACAAAATGTAAAGATTTCCTTGTAATCATTGAAGGTAGTAAACTATTATAAACCTATTTTATTACAAAAAGTATTTAATATTCCTTATAAAAAAAAGGCAATTTAAAGTTATTCAGATCTAAGCATATGAATATTTAGAATTCTTTCGAATATGTAAAATTTGTAAGTTGTTTTATTACCGAACCCACTTAACATACCATACAACAAATGAAGACTATAATTAAAAATTTTAAAAATCTCCGATTCGCAGGATACAAAATTTCAAATCGACCAGACCAGTAGAATGGCTTACATTCATTAAAGAAAATTAGAAAAGAGCTGCTGATTTTTAAACGACTGAAAAAAATTTCCTTCAATCATACCTGAGAACACTCTTGATCAAGTCAGCCATCAAACAAAAAAAAAACATAAAAATCGGTCCATTCGTTTAGGAGCTAGGATGCCACAGACAGATACAGATTCACAGACAGACAGTCAAACTTATAACACCCCTCTTTTTGCGTCAGGGGTTAAAATGTATTCATAAATGTAGGCTCTCAACTGTACTTGTATGCTCATATCTGACACGAACTGGTAGGACACAAGAACGACACCTAGCCCAGTCTAAATATATTTATCAGGGGAAATAAATACAACAGTTTTGAAACTTGGCACACTTGTTTATAGGTACATTGTGTTAATTAAGTCGAAAGGTCCTGTGGATTAGAGGTGAGGTCTAGCCGCCATTTTCAATATAGGTATGGGGTTTTCAATTTTCGTAAATATTTTGCAAACATTTAATCTCAGCTCAAGAACGTACGTCATAAACTATTACATTTATTCATTCGAACGGCTACTTTGAAACTTTCTTGTCTGGACTAACTCAGTATGCTATGACCTCAGGCGAAATGAAGGGGAAGGGACGTTGGCGGACTATGACGCTCTCCTTCCACAAAGGTGACCCGAGATCAATTCTCGGCGGGGTCGACCCAAATTTATTCATATGGAAACCATTCCGGGTGACACTTTTCATCGTGGAGTTTTCTCGAGGCTATTCCGTTTCCTGCGTTCCTTCATTCCAGGGCTGCTCTTGTCCCATCTAACCCACTCTGAAAAGCCTCGTGTTTGATGACTGAAAATTGATGATATTGTGACTAGTGCCACTTTCCAAACATAACTAATTTAAGCGTAAGGAGTTTGTTGTGAAACTATCTTAAGGTTAGGTCATCTATAAAGCCATCAAATAAATAATAAATATCGTATGTGAAGTATAATCTAGGGCCAAAGTATCGCACCTTGAATGCAGATATATGAGTGGGAGCTCATAGGTAATCTACGTACCCCGAAGAATGACAAGTGGCGTCCTATAATGAAGAAGCGCCGGAATGAGACAGACAGGGGAAACGGGAGATCCCCGAGAAAACCCACCGGCCAGCGACTTCATCCGGCATGATTATAACATGTGAAATTCCGGGAACCGACTCTGCCGGTGATCGAACCCGGATTGCCTTGGGAAAGAGGCGGTTGGTCTGACCACTCGGCCACCGCGGCCCGCAGATATGTGCGACATATCCCTGTAATCTCAGGATACGCTTACTGAACTATTCAATAGACGACTTGAAAAGAGGCGGAGCTTCAGTCAGGTGTGGGAAACAATTCCTATCTCCATGGATACCGCAGCCGAACATAACCTTCATTTAGTTGTTTGGCTTCACATGTCCCGGATGAGATGTACGTCAAGAAAATTGATTATTTGTTTGGAATTTGCCGCTTTTTCAGGTAAACATTAATCTTATGTATTTGCGTATCTTAACCATGGAATTGGAACTAATATTTTTAACCTTACGTGCAAATCTATGAATGCGCAACATTTTTGCTTTCTGCAATTACCAACTAACAAAGCAGCATGTTTGTAAACAAGCTTTGTTTCCCACAGTACTTTTCCCCTGCGGTGACGTCAGGGGTCAAGTCGTCCATTAGGAATGATTAGCCCTGGTTTTCGCGTGCTATAAGTAACAGTTGCAAGTAAAACTGCAGAGAAGTAATTAGAATGATACATTTTGGATTGTCATGTAAAATATATTTCTAAATGCCGCGGGTTCCTAGTTATGCTGTTTTTGCAAGTTTCGTTTTTTAATTCCTGAAAGGGAGCAGATATAGAAAAACCGTTACACAGAAATGTTGGAAATTGTTTTTACCATGTAACGTTTTTTTTAAACGTAAGTTTCTATAATTTTGGCTAATTATCGACTTATCAAATTTTCTTAAAGTAAATAATTAGCCAAAATTATAAAAAAAAAAGTCACCTATGTTTTAATGAAATTGGACTACATAGTACAAACAATTTCCAACATTTCTTTGTAACGATTTTGCGATTTATGCTACCTTCAAGAATTTCATATAATATATCTTACTGAAACAGCATAAATTGAAACTCGTCGTAAAAAAGGCCAATCCAGTGTTTCAGGCGCGTTAAGATAACCTGCATGAATCTCATATAAATCAAGGCTAATATTACTATCGTAATTACAAAAGAGTATTTACGACGTTCCTCGTAAGTACCACACAGGTAACACGGGGTTTATCTATCTCGGCAATAAAAAAAAAGACTGAATGTTCGTTTCCTGGCGTAGTGAATTTATCGTGAACTGCTCTCGTAGGGCGAGCAATAAAATACTGATTTTTATTATTTCAAGAAAATGAACGTCACATACTCTGGGTGCCTACTGCCGCCCGTCTTTGTTTTCAGTTTCACTATTTAGCAATATTATTCGCGACGAATGATATCATGGGGTGCCTACCGCCGCCCCTGATATCCGAAATAAATAGTTGAAAATTGGAGACCTTCGTTCTCCCTCGACGTCCGCGGCCAAATGCCTCGACCCCCTTTCTCTATTTCGGCTCTTCCCTATCTTGGCGGCAAACCACCCTCCCAGTCCAGTGGTCACGAGGGGGTGCCTCCGGCCAATCAATGTCGAGCATCCTACAAAGCTCCGCCCTCAGAGAACAGATTCCGTCTCAATTCACTTCGCCGTCTTTTATTTTCAAACTGAATTTTTTATCTACAATTACATATTTTAAATAAATCACCAAAATTGCACTTTACATATTACACGTATTAACGTTATCTTCGCGTTTTATCAAAGACACGGTCGTTTTTGTTTTCGCTCCGTTCACCGAAATCAAGTAAGTTATAAAGAATGATTGACGACAAATTTTACAAAACATTTTTCGTATTACTTTGACTATGTAACCGTAAGTTATACTTAATTTTGCAGAACGCATCTCGAATGAGAGTGGCTGCATCTTAAACAAAATGCTAATACAATTTTGGTATGTGTGATGCTTCTTTTGCTAGAGTGATAGTAAGATTAGCCTTGATTTATATTGTGTATGTGTGTGTGTGTTTTACTTTTGATGTTCTGTAACAGTAAACAACCACGAGATTTTTAAATGTTTGTTGCAATAGGACTTTACAATTATAATTTATTGGTTTGTGGACATACGCCATTGCTCGTGTTTTTCTGATCAAGCCTGTGTTGAATGACAAAGTACGAAAACGAACAAAAAATATATAAAACACACACACAAATAGAAAAAAACAGCAATCCCCAAGGAATTCTGTCAGTTTTTTTATAAATAAATAAATAAAACCAATAAACAGATTTACGTTTAACAGTCTCGGCAGAACACCAGCCAACATCACTACAAGGTGATCAGCCAATCAAGAGAGTACTTGTCTCTCATTGGCCGAAAGCCCAGCCAATCACACATGCTTTGCCACTATTGGCCGAGTAGCTTAGAGATCATCCGGGCTATATAATCCCCAATTTTCTCTCTGTTATTTGTCTATGGGAAGAAAGACTGACAGAATACCTTTGAGATTGCTTTTTTTTGTGTGTGTGTTTTATATTTGCTTTTTCCTTGTTCGTTGTCGTACTGCTCTATTAATAACGGCTGTGTCTTTGATAAAGCGCCAAGATAACGTTGATTTGTTACACTCTTATTGCTATAGAGTACGTAAAATTAGCCTTGATTTATATGGAGTTAATGCGGGTTGCATACATGCTCCTGAAACACTGACACGGCCTCTTAAGAGCGGCACCTGCCTGATAGCCTTTGCGTGAGTAAGGTTAATTCGACTACAGGTTGTAAAGAAAATGTATTTTCTTATAGGAGAGTTTGGCCCAGGGAATAATTCTGCCGCTCGTTGCTCTATCGCTAACGTACTTAATAATCTACGAAAAGAGGGAAGCCATCTAATTTAATTTTAAAGTGAACCCAGAAAAATTTTGTCTTTCAAATTATCATCTTCATGTAACTTAAAATACAGGAAAGCTCTGTGATTGGTCAGTTTACATATCTTACCGACACCAGAGCTCAAGCGGCAGAAATGTTCCCTGTGACAAACTTTCAACACTGATCTTTCCAACCTGTTGTAAATTAACCTTAGCGTGAGAAAGAATAGGGATTTACAATTTAAGGGCCATACCTATATAAACTGTTTTTGTGTGTGATGCTGAAAATCGATGGGTAATGCATAATCGCCTCTCCACGTAAATCATTCAGCTGGCGTGCAGTGCTTTATTACTATTCTTCTCCCAGTGGGACTTAAAGCGGTGAACCAATTATTTTATTTATGGATATCATGGTTCAAAATCTAACGCTCGTAAAATTGTTGTGTTTTTCTAATCTAGTTGTTATTTTTCCAGGTATGGAATAGTCAGTTTTGGCCATTTTCAGAGGCTCAAAAATGACGTTCCTAATAAACGTGCCAAATTTTTTAAACTGTAGCGACATAGCTTGAAATGTGCGTTCTTTTCGTAGATATGCAAATATAATACGTGTTAGTATCGTCAGAAAAAATAATAGTCGTAACTCGCTGCAATGCATTTAATGAGCAGAAAGGGAGGGGGCAGGCTCCTTAAATTATATTCAACTGTGCTCGGTAATTTTAATGACATCGCTTACATCACAATACAATTTCCTACATTTAGAACAGGGGAATATTGTGCATGAATAAAAAATGTAGGAAAAATTATGTGATTATGTTTTGGGTTTCTTATGATACAAATAATATTGTTTATTCACAGTTTTCATAGTATTTTTAAAAAACATCCTAAACGATTCTACAGCAGTGTCAACCTTACCGAGACGAACAAAAGAGTCAGTGTTGGCATACATGCAGGTTAGAAAGGCACTGGGCTACACCGATCATAATTTAACAGTCTTGCTTGAGTCTTAAGTCTCGAGGTTGGCAAACACTCTGCAACTATAGGTAGAGGCCTGAAAAATTTGCATTTTCTTTCAGGTACAAGTTAGAATTACAGCATCTGTATGTTCGTGCTACTTTCAGAACTGGCCGTTGACATATTTGACACCGCCTTGAAGCCTATGATTCAATAATAACAATGTAACAGAACGCGGGCCCATTTCACAGTGTCAGCGAGCAGCCAAAGAGCAACTGTTGTCTCCTTCAGTTCACAGATATATTTGAAGGCTAGCTACAGTAATAGGCTCCGAGCACAGGAAGTCTAAGAGGGTGATCCTCCCCCAAATTTAAGCCAGCAGTTAGCTGAAACTACAATATTACTCGTTTTTATTAATTTTAGAAAGCAAAACGTCTGTGCCTATGTTTGCGTTAGTATTCCAGGTTGTCCACATTCTGGAAAGTCAGGGAAATCAAGGAAAAATCATGGAACATGAAATAAGTCAGGGAAAGTCATGAATTTTACTTGAAATCCTGGAAACTCAATGGAAATTCCCCCAGCGATTCAGTAATTTGAGGGGAAAATTACGTACTCCAATTTGTCTTCGCGTAGATAATGGAAGTTTTTTTTCAGATAGTGGTTTAGTAAGGTCATACACACTGCAAAATTGTTGAGCATGGAAGGATATGTTAAAGTCAAGGACATATGCATTACTGTCACTTCTGTGCTTGGACGAGAGCTGTTTAGACACCCCTTTGACAACTACAAGCCAGTAATAAATAGGGAAACAATTCGTGGTGATATCAATTTTCTACCCGCTTGTACATCTAGAAGTTATTGGATACTCTACTTTGGTCAGTGCATTAATTGAACTGAGAAGACTAAGCTGCTACTAGGTGAATAAGTTAATACTCGTGCCTATAGTTAGAGACCCTTGATATTCGCTAAAAAAAGATTTCTGCACCAACTTATTTCAATGACTTTAGTTCCACCTCTGCAGTTCTGCTTATTTGTTATTGACAGAGTGTCTTTGTGTAAAGATGTTTCCCATTTGACCCTACCAGTCAGAATAAGATTAAAGCGAATAACACTAGTCCGTGATTTGCAATAAAACGTTAAGACACGTGATAGTTAAATTCAGCCAATCACTGACCATGAAGCAGAGCCGCAGATGTGCTCACGAGGCAATGAAGCGAACTGGTACAGAAATATTTTCACCAGAAACAAGGGTCCCTACATTTAGAATTACTAGAGATGTTTGTATATCGCGAAAATGTTTTGTACCAACATACCCTTGAAAATACTGTAGTTTCTTGCAGCATATATGATTCGGTGATATACGTTCCACGCTACGTACCTGTCTGCAGACCAATAATAGGCATCAAATATTATAATAGCGGGATTCTTATTGGCTCAGTCAAATAGGGCAAGAGCTCCAACTACAAGCAAAAGTCAGTAATCTTCTCGTAAGCTGAACGTGTGTTGTAATCCAGCAAACAGTCAGGTTTATTCTAAGTATTACTTTGGCAGTGAGACATGTCTCGGAGGAGGAAGCAGCTTGGTAAACTTACATCTGTCTTCCAGCGCCCCTCTCCCTCTCCTGGTACAAGTCAACCCCTCAGAAGCCAACAACCAACAGCAGGAGGAGGGGAATCTCTCGCAAGGGCCAACTCCGCAAGTTCCGGACCCGGTGCCCAATTATCGGCAACTGGGCCTTTCTTACAGCCCGGGGGGTCCAACGGCCTTCTTGCTCCGACGACGACGGGGAGAAATTGCTGACTCGGCCAAGAAGAAACAAGGGACATTGCCTCCGCCAACCCCTCCTCGGCTGCAGAACTGCTGCGGCCCACGTCGCAGTAACGAAATAACTGCCGGGGAAACGAGCAAGGATTATACGGTGGGCCAGGAGTACGGCGGGGGTAGTTTGGTTGGGGAGGAGTTGGATCCTGTAATCTTTGCTTGATTCCGGTGGAACAAATTCGATAAAAAACAAACCTCCCCCCTGGCTGCAAATATTTGAAAGCTATCGATCGACATCGACGGCTGGGAGAGAAAGAAAATGGCGTGATTGGAAGGGCGGGTGGAAGGGAAATGTTAAGGGGGTGGGGGAAGGGAATTGGAGAGTTGGCTCAATTTAGCTGACGGTCTCCAGCTTCCGTTGCGATTCCCAGAGTCAGGGAGAAGAAAGCGGACGATTGACGCTCGGACCGTCACGGAAGAGAGAAGTCTTCAAGGAATTGTGACACGGTGCAAGATGGCGTTGTAGCTTCGCTTCGGGGAGATGATCCCTGGAGGTCAGGAGCGGTGCTCGTCGTATCTGAGGACACATGTTCGCTACAAAATGACTATAAGATGATACAATAGTCTTCGATGTCCGCTCGTCCCGTCGTCATTGGATAAACGTTGCCAGCAGACGGGATCGAAAGTGTATGACCATAAAAAACAAAGTAATTTTTTTGCTAGAAAAGTTGTAACTTGTAATAAGGCGTACAGTACAAAAATAATGAAACGTCGTTGTAGACAACAGTTACATTAACAAACGTGTAGAATTCAAATCCGAGCAAAATATAATTGGCGCAGTAATTAGAGCACTCGCCTACCAACAAGGTGATACGGGTTCGATTCCCAGCTGGGTCGGTCCCAAGATTTTTGCACGTGGGAATCGTGCCAGATGATGCCACTGATCGGCTAGTTTTCTCGGAGATCTCCCGTTTCCCCAGCCAATTCGTATCATCTCGTATTTACATCATGTCGCCCCTTATCTGCGTTAAATACCAAGATGTGAAGTGCTGACCAAAATCATTCCACGTACTGACGGACGAAATTATTTGAGAATGATGACAGAAACAAGACGCAAGAGTAGAGGCCGGAAAATTTCGCGGATTCAATGACCCGCATGCCAGAATCCATTGTCCTATACGTAATCAAGCCCCGTCTATTCGTTCATTGTCAGTTGTTGCACTGAGTAGCAGCTACTGGACAAATAATCGGGACTTGAGTATGCACAGTATAGTGTTTTCTAACACGCAGGTCATTGAATTCGTGAAATTTTCCTGCCCCTAGCAATGAGTTATTGTAAATAATCTGCATTCTAATGGACGACTTGAAAAGAGGTGGAGCTCCAGTCTGGTGTGGGATACAATTCCTATCTCCATGGATACCGCAACCAAACATAGCCTTCATTTAGGTGTTTGGCTTCACGTGTCCCGGGTGAGATGTATGTCAAGAAAATTGATTATTTGTTTGAAATTTGCCGCTTTTTCAGGTGAACATTGATCTTATGCATTTACGTATCTTAACCACGAAATTGAAACTAATATTTTTTACCCTTGTGTGCAAGTGTATGCGTGCACAACATTTTTTATTTTCTGCTAAGACCAACTAACAAATCCGCATGTTTGTAAACAAGCTTTGTTTCCCACAGTACTCTCTCCCTGCGGTGTGACGTCAGAGGGCGTGTACTTCAAGTCGTCCATTGACCAGGCTGCAGCACTTTCGGGTCGCCGCTGCGGTATGCGCGGGTGTTCTGGCCACCGGGCAGCCGAGGCCACAGACGGCTGAGACACGTGGCCAAACACGTGCCTGTGTCTTCCACAGTTATGCTTAGGGCCACGATTTTGTTGTGAAAAGACTTTTGCCCCACTTTGTTTCGGTGTCTCTCGTGAACATCGGCAGCTCTGCTTCATGATTACTGGCAGCGTGTCTTTGTTCAGGCATTTGACTGCGCCAATCAGAATAATATTATTGTGACTCCGTACGTCTGTAATTTGCCAAGGCAAGTGAGAGTAAAATCATCAAATCACAGACGATGTACTGTCCGCGCGCCAGCTCTGATTCCCTGGCGGGTTTGTTTTTCGCTCGTAACTATATAAATAACACAACGAGGCCCAGTAGCATGCGACGCACATTCTAGCCGTAGTAACGTCGTGAGTTAGGACGTGTTTGATACTGTGTTACTGTAGCGTACATCAAGTTTACAAAGAAAAATGCATACACGCCAGGGACTCATAGCTGGCGCACGGACAGATGTGCACATAACGCAATTAAACCAAATGTTGCAAATATATGTTTGCCATAAACTCGTGGATCTAGACTTATGCTTGTCGTTCATGCGCCAATGTCTGGGACTTGCGAGTTGAGGATGAACACCATCGTACCTCATCTCCAGTGGGTTCTGCTTGGGAGAGTAAAATCGAAGGAGTGCTTGGTCATTAGCAGGCCCGTGGCGTCGTGTCCCCACCCCCCTCCCTTTTCATCGTGGGAACATGAGGGTGCCGATACAAGCAGCGCTCATGAGGAAGGGAGGCTTCCCCGCTATCTGGAGGATACCACCCTAGAAGGAGGGTGCGGGGAAGGTACTGGGTCGAAGGAGTCAAGCAAGTTTCTCATTTCCTTCTGGCGGCTGCTGCCAAACTGGCACCGAAAGAGAAAAAAAATATACCGGCTATAGCTCCTGCTCCCTTCTCGGCTCGCCGCCAACAAGTTTTTGTACATAATTCTCGCAAAATCGCTGTATTCAGCAGGGTAAATGGAGGAGGAGAAATAGGGGAAGGATACCCAGTTTTGCATCCCGACCATGTAACTACCCGATTATGCCCCCGTTATGTATATTTCATGTAACGAATCATTCCTCTTCTAGACAGGAACAAGACTGTACATTTTTAGAAGTGGTGTTAAGATATGGACGTTTAGTTAGATTTTTTGTATAAACGTGCATGCCATTATTCAGTTAGTTTTTGTTTGTGTTTGTTAGCTCTTGCTTCTTCTATTTCTCAAGACAGGACTAACAAGCGTTTTCTGAGGTAAAGTTATAGTTTTGTTTAAAGGGGCGGTTCACTAAAAATTGTAATTGTTTTAAAATAATGTATTTGTACGAGATATATTTGAGAAAAAAAATGGTTTTGTGTATTAAAGAAAAAACAACTTACTTACCAAAATGAAAAAATTCACACTGTAGAACAGTGCCATAGACTATGACACTACATGTTTACAAACCGAATTTACTTTTTTTTGCATTTAAAAAAATTATGAATTTTAAAAAAATATATTTTTAAAAAATTATTTAAAAAATACAAAAAACTAATCTATGTGGTATCTATACGTGTCATGTTATAGTCCATGGCACTGTCCTTCAGTGTGAATTTTTTTTCATTTCGGTAAGTAAGTTGGTTTTCCTTTAATGCATAAAACCATTTTTTGCAAAGTTTGACTTTAATATGGTAAATACAAAAACTATGAAGGCTAAAAAATTGTCGTTACCGTAAAAAAAAGTCACAATATATGCCTACAAAACAAACCATTTCTCGTACAAATAAAAAAATTAAAACGGTTAACATTTTCATTGAACCGTCCTCTTAAGATGAAGGAAGAGGCATCGAATTATGTACAATCTGGAAACTTTCAACACATTATTTTGTATGTTTGTATATAATTTGTAAATAATTTCACACTAAGAAAAATTCAACCTGGGGTTTGCAAACATTACTAATATTACTGATGTGAATATTTTATTTTACTATGTAAAACTATCACTACAAACAGAATTTAATTTACTCATTCGAAATTATAAATTTATCGCAGGAATCGATTTAATTGATTTTGTGACTGAATTCTTGAAGGAATGCTTTTGCTATGCCATTTTTTTGTTTAGTGACGGCATAGGAATTTTTTTTACTTCCTAAATATCTGTAAAAATAAATAAATAACCGTGCCATTGCATTTAAGTGAGCAAAGTAAACACAGCAAAATTTTATAACAATGAAAATATATTGCAATATCTTCAAATTGAACCGGTATTGAATATCAAGTAATATATTTGGCAAAGAGTTCAGCTTTATCCTCCCTCTTCCAGTGTTCACTGGTAAATAAAGAACGATAATATTTTAAGTTCATTAATTTTTTCATTTGACCAGCTGCAGAGGTTTTCTATTGCAATTTGTTTCCGCCCATATAGTATAGTCAAGGCTTCGCTGATAAAGCAATTTATTTTAATTCACAACATGTAAAATAAAGATGTACAGTACAACAGGTGTAAAATTAATCAGTACTTTCCATCGTCCATGAAACCTGCAACAAAACATTTGGTATATTTCCCAACGTTTTGGAACCAGTTTAATATCTCTATGTTCGATACGGTGGCTAGAACTAAAGATTGTGATGAGAAATTACTTTGCGACTTACTTCATTATAAATATAATGCTAGAATCACAATAGCGCGAAAGACGTGACGCAAATGGCGCGATGCGACATCAAAAATTCTCGTTATTGCGAACACTAGTTCGGCTACCGTGCGACAAACACAGAAATAAATAAACGTAAATAGTTATTTCCACTACATTCTAACCTTTCGTACAATAGCCATTAAAATTTATATTATTTATTAATTACTTTGTTTATTTGTAAATATTTCTGGCATTTACACGTGCGGAAATAAAAATAAAATGACAATTACACGTCTGCTCGAAAAGGTTTTGAATAGCTTGTAACAAACTTAACTCCTTCCTCCTGATAAGCTCGTGTGATTGCATCGGTGTTAGGTAAGATTAGTTTACTAGTATGGTCGGCAAAAAACTATCGAACATAGCTCCATGTACTTTCCTATTTAAATAAAAAATACTAATAAATACTAAAATAATATATGTGTGTGTGTGTGTGTTCCCTACGGACTCCAAAACGGCTGTAGCGATTTTGGTGAAATTTTCTGGCACTCGTCAGATTATCCCAGTGGGTGATCCTGTGAAGTTAGTTAGCGATCAGATCAACAGAATTTTTTTTGCAAGTTTTGTGTCATATTTTCCCAGAAACTAATAAATAAATTCATAAATTATTATTAATAATAACAATTAATAATACGTACATTAAATTTATTAGCATCGAGACTTGGAAGTGTGTGAAATGTCAGTGAATAGACTTCAATTCTTGGCTCTAGATAATTAGCGCTATCCGGGTCGCTAGTACTAAAATAATAGAATAATCTGAAATAGGTATATCGTTCCATAAAAATACCTGGCAACTTAAGTGGTTGGTGGGATGCTTAATGGAACTGAGACTTGGGCTTGGTGCTGCTCACAAGAAAACAATCGAGAGCCGACGAGTGCAACCAGTAGATGGATGAGTGGATGTGGATGCAACCTTATTTGTCAAGTTACTAGCAGGTTACCTATGAGGGACCAACTTGACGATGCTGAGGTTTATACAGACGGATTTTTATATAAAACGAACCAAGTAATATATCCTTTCAATTGAAAAAAAACACCTTGTAAAGTTAAGTTGATTGTGTTAAATCAGATGGTGGTTGGCATAGTGCATTACAGATGGTACAACAGGGCACATGGAGCTTAGTTTTATTTAAATAAGAAACATTTAAAGAATTCTTATGTATTGTTTACATAACTCAAAACATCAAAATTGTCGCTTGGTTCCTTTTATATAAAAGCCGTTCAAATCAACTTCGTAACGACTGCTCTTACAAGGTGGACTAAAGCAACATTCCAACGCAATAGGAGGAACTCGTCATGACAAGCCACACACTCAAGGACAGCTACTACTGGCATGAAGACTGGCGTACTATGACTTACAGGAACACTCAAGATGAGACTGGACCATCAGAGTCTGCCGACACACCCTTCGGACCTACTGCTAAGCAGGCACTTCAACAAACGCCACTCCATGACCGACTCACGAACCGCTTAGCACAAAACTTCATCCACTCCGATCCCTGGAGTAGCTGGGCTGCCCATTTGACTTTTCACCAGGAATCCAGGACACTTTCGAAGAAGTCATAAATTGTCGAGATCAGATACGGACCATTTTGTCTACAAAGTGTCATCCACAACAATTTTCGAAAATCTCGACCATGGCCAGAGAGAAAATCCCGTCCGTTTCCGCTGTTGCCAGCTGCGCACTGATGAGACGTACTGAGAAGAGGCAAGACTCATTTATTCTGCCAGTGAAGATGAAGTGTGGATGGAAACATACAATCGAGGTGGATGATTTGCCATTTTTGCTAGGAGTACTGTTACTGAAAATGACCATATGCGCCTGCATAGGACTGAGAAGCCTAGACTGCTGCTAAATGAACCCACGAATTTCATGCATCTGATATGAAAAGTAATGTCCAGTTTCCAGTTAGACATTTCGTGAATTCATTTGCGAAGACGTTAAAATTCCAAATCCTGTGAACATTCAATACTTTTCCCGATTGGGTTACAGATAACCACTCACTGGAGCAACAGCCAATGAACAAGTAATTGAGGACAGAGTGTACATAGGACTCTAGCCGGGTTGTCGTTGAACCCACGACATTTACAGGTCTCTAGACATGACTAAATGTGCCTATGAAAATTCACTCGCTATAGTAGGGTAGGTTATCAGTCACGTGACCACGTTTTGTCGACTACCAGGATTTGATAACCGCCTGCAATGTTATTCAAGGTTTTAAAATGACTGGAATTAAAAAGTAATCCTACATATTTTCTACACAGTAAATATTTTGCTAAATGTTATATATACACAGTGCATTCTTGACACGTGATATAGGTAGCCTATATTTAAAATTGATGTTAGTTTTAGTAGTTGACCGAAAGGCCTTCAATTGAAATTTCGAACACGGGCAAAATTACCTGGGGTGAAATTGCATACACCAGAAACGTGAAATTTTGGCTGACCTACCCTAACCCTCGTGAATTTTCATAAGTGTCTCAAGAACGAAAGGAGGGGTTGTTGGATCTCGGTAGGAACAGCCGTTGACACCAGCAGGACTAGGGAAGACTTCGCCGGTTCCCATCACAACCTCTGAAGAGCGGCTGATCGAGTTCCAAGTGGGGTCTGTTGCCGTCCCGCGGGGTGTTTGTTTAACCACTACAGTCCCATCATGTCGGTGGGCGTCAAGAGACGAGGCAGGCTGAGCGAGTGGGCGTCAGGGGAAAAAGGAATGGGGGACACGCTTGACGGCTTTTCAATTAGTGGAGCATGTCTTCGCACCAGGGGAAGGATGTGGAAGAAGGGCGCAAGGGAAAAGGGGTGGACCAAGTTTCCGAACTAACCCCCAACCCCTTCACACCAGAAGGCTGGGACGTCATCAGCACGACGCCCTAGCAGTTTGGGGAGGGTTGGAGGATCTAAGAGGGTATCTGGGGACACGGGGTCTTTTTTAAGGGGTTGCGAGTTCCCCGAAGAAGTTTCCTTCGCTCCCAATTAATGAGCGCCGGCGCTGTTTACCGACTAATCACTAATTCATACCTCTCACCCCCAACTCCCAAACACTTTCTGGAGGCCTGATTCTACCCGAAGAATGCGATCACCTGCGTTAGCGAGGTGCGACGTCTCGGATTAATGGCGCCCGGAGCTTTTGTGAGCGTCTTTGCTTCAATTTTCTTTCCCCCTTTCCTTCCTCGATCCATCGCCGGGTTCTCCACCCCTTCCCCTCACTCTCCCGGCTCCTTTCCCGCCTGCTGGGGACGAAGTCGAGTCTCTCAGTTTTTCTCGTAATGAGACGTAATTAATTATGAGACTCTCCCCCCCCCCCCTGCGCCTTCCACGTTCCAACGACCGTCCGCCCGAGGCAGCCGCCATTATGGAGCCCGTCTGAAACTGGGGTTGGGCAGTTTTTGCGAAGGACTGGCGGAGGGTTCGGTGTGCCGCATACGAGCCATAAACTCTTCAGTATTATCTGCTATAGGCACGACCGAACCAAGCCGGTCGAACAACACAACACTCGTCTCGCAGAGCAATTTCCATTGCGACCATAGAATAAAAAAGACGTAAGCAAATATATTGCTTAAAAAAAGATCACCCGTAGTTGTTTTTGCTATCCTGCCCGAATAATAAAGCGCCCTCGAAAAAAAAAAAAATATATTCACGCATCCAAAAATATTTACAGTTCATTGATAAAAATTTTTCCCCAGGTCAGTTGAAACATGTGTGCAATGTAGTTGATTTAAAGGAACTAATATAATTTTCCCCTTGGTTGATTATAACGCCAAACTCTGTGTTTTTCCGTTAGCCGGACCCGTGGTACTGCCAAGGCCAAACATACAATGTTAAGTTATACATCGTGACCTGATGTGAAGGCATCAACCAATCAACCATCACCGATCCTAAAAAAAAATACAAACCTGAGTTTGGAAATAGAAAATTAGAATTGAGATACTCACATGCAATGTGTAAACAAATTCCAACCCAAAACCATGATTTCCAACGCTAACGCGATTATTAGACATAGTTGCCAAAGTCAGAGTCTAGTATGGAATCCGAGCAGGCACAAGAGAGAAACTTTGTCTACATTAATTGTGACGTGGATGGGGAAATGTCAAAATTCTGTTTACCTGGCACAGGAAGTACTAAATGGTTTTCGATGCTCGTGTACTGACGGCAACAATGCATGATCTACCCAAGGCTACTTTTCTCACTCAATGTTGGCGTAAATTAACCCATGAACTTACAGTCCGGCACGTGTGATGTTATCTTCTAACGTGATGGACACACAACAATAAAAACAACTGAAATAAACATTTGCAAGATGAAATGTTAAAATATATAAACTTGTTACAAATTGCGTCATTCCGTTATGGTTGGATACAGATACGACAATTCATCAAAGACTTTGTTTCGAATATTTTCGTGATTTTTCAGTGTTTCTGTATAGGCAGTGCTCAAAGCAAGAAGCGAATTTTTCTGGTAGCTACAAATACCGCGTGAATGCAATCTGTAAATGATCAGTGTTGCAGTGCCAGAGTTTTCAGTGCCGGAGCTCTAAGTATTTCAGACCCATTGGTTCATCCATCCGGTCCAGTTAAAGCGGGGGGTCCGGGGGTCCTCCCCCGGGGACCTTCGAGTTTGAAGTGCAAAATAAAGCTATTTTGCCAGTTTTACTGGCAGAAATAATAATAAAATTGCTAACAGTGGCGGAGCTTCTGCTCCTGCCTCAAGAGCAGTGGCGGAGCGTCGCACCGCCTCGCTCCGCCCCCACTACAACAGTGTAAATGATGCCAACATTTGTGAGTGTAACACAACGTTCGTAGCCTTAATTGTTAGACTCCGTTATAGAGTGTTGTCAAAATTCCATGTCAATATTTTGGGGGAAAATCCTCACGTGTAGAGAAACAAAAAATGTTACATGGACACAGGTCCGGAAACGCACCATTTTTGCACTGCAGTTCGCAACACATGACGTACGGTTCGTAGCACGAGCTGGATCGTGTAGCTGTGGAACGTCATTTCCGCAGTCCTGTACATTGTACAACACTCCTCTATGTCACTAACCCATAAACAGTTGGCTACAGGTCGTTCGGGATAAGTGAGCACTAAATTTTTAACGATTGAAAATAATCACTAGTTAATGCTTAATGTAATTTAACATTAACAATAGTTGCATTACTGTATGCACGGTTGGCAGCGAATTGTCGTACGTAGTTCCGTGTGTTTTCCTATTTAAATATAGAACTACTGAAATAAAATCAACTAAATTAGACATATTTGTGTTTTATATAAATAAGGAAGCTATTTATGTCAATCTATATAGATTTTTACTGATTGAACAACGCATCTTAAACGCGCAAGCATTAAGTGTCGTGTCCAGAGATGTTAGACATGTCCCGTCGTTATACGTTACGCGCGGAAAGATACGAATCGGCTGAAAATAGAACTTTAGTACGGCTATTTTGAGTGCTCATTTTATCCTGAACCGCCTATAGGAATGAATGTGAGCGTTGAAAGAAACGTGTCAAACTATATCGTCGGCACATTAGACTTGTCCATACACGGTGCGATTTCGGACCTGTGTCCATATAGCAGGTTTTGTTTCTCTAGATGTAAGAATTTTTTTCCCAAAATATTGACACGCAATTTGACAACATCCTGTAGAGAATGCAAGGTCATGGAGTTGAATGTCGCATTGCAAATAAGCGCTACGGTGCCTAACCTTACAGGTATTCAGATATACCACCACCAAACTTATAGGGCTAGAGAAGAAGCCTAAATTAAATAGATTTTACTTGATAACCATGTGGTGGAAATCCATACTGAGTACTCAGCATGCGAAGGTAAATACACAGCGTGATTGAGCCTATAGTAAACATTTAATTTTTCCTGCAATTGTTCAATGTGTCTATCTATAGCTGGGCCATGTTATGCACAAACGTACCAAGCGTCATTTATTATTATTCAGAAGTTTGTAGAAAATACATGCATTTAAATCTTACAAACATTAATAACTTACATGTCCGTTCATGGATTTGTTCTCAGTGGCAGCTCGTGGGTTGTTGGCAGGTAGGGCTGCAGTTGCCAAGAGCTGTACAGGGTTGTGCGCTGGTTGACTCTACAGCCACTGACACGCTGATGTGCAGGTGCCCCTTACTACTGAGTGGTCACAACACATCTAGTAGCCGGCACATATTTCATGCTCGTTGGTCTACGGCGCGTTCATCAAGAGTGCACAGTTCCGACTATCTGCAGCACCACCTGGCAACAACCCACGAGCCGCCACTGCTTGTTCTGTAAGAACTGTAATTAAATGATACGGTTTAACTTTCAACCCAGCTTTTATAAATAAAAATTGCATCATAATGGCACTTGATCCTTTTGATCATAACGTGCACTCTAAAAAATAGTTTGTAAATTTACCAGACGTACGTATAGGAGCGCTAAAAAAGTAGGTATGGTAGAATAATTTCCCAGACATCCAAGGTAACACTCATAAACCTAATTATAAAACAGTCAAATACATACTAAAGTTACCAGACTTGTATTGTAACATTTGTAAAAGTTTGCATATTTACAAGACGGAAATATGGTAACTGTCCCATACTGCGTCTGGGATAATAACATCCTAAACATTTGAGGAAGTTATTTTACAGTGATGGTTAATTCAAAGAACTGTAAGTTTGTCATTTTCCCGTTTGGCTCTTGACTGATTTGACACTTCCTGGAGGGTGACGAGGCAATAATAGAGAAGTATTGCAGTCCTGGTAATGTGCTGTCTCAGCTACAGCGAGTGTCCAATGAGCTGATTTTGTCTGCTTGTGTTCACAGGTATTCTTTTAAGCTAGCCTATATGTATAGGCAATGATTATTTGTGAAAAGAATTGTGCAGCATTTTTCTTTATTACCTCGCATACACATCTGCAGCTCTGCTTCATGGTCAGTGATAGGCTGTTTATAACTCTCGACATATTTGGTATCTACCCGCATATCGCAGACGGATGGTGTCGCAGTGAAGTTATTCTCATTGGCACAGTCAAATGAGTGACGCCTCTACACTAATGCACGCTGTCAATAACTACGTGCCACAGCTGCAGATGTGAACGTGAGGCATTGAAAGTATATGTCGAATAATTCTTTTCCACAAAAATCATTGCCTCTATCGACAGGTCAGTGAACTCACGATTTTTTTTATCTAGTTGTTTAGCACTCCAATAAAATGTAACTTCAACTTAAGGGAGAAAGTTGCTTTGCTGTCTTACAGACCTCACTGGCATTGATATCACTTGAAATTTCAAATTCAGATACAGACCCTACACATTTTCATTACGGTAAACAAAAAAAAAATTAGTCTCGGAGTTAAAGTTTTTTTTCTTTTAAAGTCCGGCTGTGTATTCAGAGTACTGGCTTTTAATTTTGATGAAAACTGTTAATGTGCCGAAGCATAACAATTGCAGACTTATTTCTATAATTATTACTCACGTGTTGACCACAGGTACACTTTCTGGTGATATCATTAACAGCGATGTTTCACGTTATACGTATCGGTAGTAATAATAAAAAAAATCAGTTACGAGATTCGTCTTTTTTCAGATCAGAGGAAAACTCCAAACGTTTGAACAGATTAATTTGTAAATGGGTCTGACAGGTTTTGGGTAATTTACTTTGCTTCGCAAAACATTGTGAATGCCAGATGCTTTTTTTTGTAAGCGTAGAAAAAGCCGAGTTCAAATGGACATTTTAAAAGTGTCCATGGCGACTATCGTTACATCATAATGCGTGTTTATATGTACAAGTTTTCATTTTTCAAGTGGTATTCATTATTTTAAAAGCTCAAGTGCGCATGACGAACAGATAACCAAAGCGTTACAAAAATAACGGATATGCTCTTTGCCTTCAAATATAATCGAACACTCTCAATGTCAAAAGGCGCCGTACAGACAGACGCACGCTTTAATTTATTACCGGGGATGTGACAGGAATTTAACTGCCTGCGCACTCGGTGAGATCATACGGGGTCACATGAAGGTCAGAAATAAACGATGTGATTCTTTTATTTGAACATACGCATCACAATAGTAAGTTGTTAGCTGTAGATAGCTTACAACAAAACATAAACGCCGTGTAACAATTAGCACATTCTGTTAAAGACACGTCCGGCAATTTTACAGCGATTTCTAATATAATTTTTTAAAAGGGATAATTTTCATATCGAAAAATCCCGGCTTTGTTTCGTCACAAATATGTTACAATTAGTTCTTTATTTTCGTATAGATGTATATCATAGTTTTTTTTGCACCTAAATTATCGCCAAATTTTTGTTATGAAAGAAAACCAAAATCAAGCATAATAATTTTTGGAACGATCGGCGCAGTTGCAAACCACCTACATAAAAATCTGCATCGTACAACTATGATCTTAGTCCTTAATTTTTTCAAAGAAATCCGTTAAAATTTTTTTGAATATTTTACAATAATGTGGAAAATTTTACCTATCATTCAAATACGCAATTGATCCGGTTTAGAAAAATTAATTTTAAAAAATGACGTAATTGTAGTCCAGTGCTTAGTTTTTAGTGCGTAACTAAACTTACGAGATATTCGACGCCTTTCCAGGTGAATTACGATACTTTACACGTAATGTGTCACGATTAATAATCGCCGTATTGATTTGAAGCAAAGTTTTTGCGTAAATATGTTGCACATATTTTCCGAGCAATTAGAAACATGTTAAATATGATGAATAAAGTAATCTCTGGCAGTATTATGTACTGTTATGTGTTATCACACTGTAATGAATACCAATAACAAAGCAACGATTTTGTGGCGAAAAGGTTTTTGCTCCATTTGATTTCAATGCCTTATGTGCACATCTGCAGCTTTGATTCACGATCAGTGATTGGATGTTTTAACTCTCATTTGTGTTGGAAGATTTTACTAAGATATCACAGATGTATGGAGATACAACAGCAATACATATACAAAACTCAAAAAAATCGCAGTTGGTAAAGATATTGCAGTCTACAATGTCATACTCATAAAAATAAAGAATAAAAATTATTTGTATTTTTAAAAAAGGCTGAAACTAAAAAAATTTTTTTTAAAAATTAAAAAAAAAAGTGTTTTTAAATACAAATAATATTTCTTCTTAATTTTAATGAGCATGACATTGTAGCCTGCAATGTCTTTACCAACTGTGATTTTTTTTAGTTTGGTATATCAGTTGGCTTTAGTGTAGCCCTTAAAACGGAAACATGCAAAATATGACTTTAACAAGCCATTACGCGAAAACTATGAGAGCTAAAAAAATTTCATAAGAGTAAAATTTAGTCACATTTTGTGTCTAAAATAAGAAAAAAATAGCTGGTTCAAAAAAAAAATAAAAAAAATGGCGATGAAAATTGCGGTAGCCGCGCCCTTAACAAGGTCTACTGTACAATGCCCACTATCCTGTAATGATGGCATCCAGTGGCGGCTCGAGGGTTGTTGCCAGGTGGGGCTGCAGATAGTCGGCTGTACACTCTTGATGAACGCGCCGTAGACCAACGACCATGAAATATTTGCCGGCTACTAGATGTGTTGTGACCACTCAGTAGTAAGGGACACCTGCACATCAGCGTGTCAGTGGCTGTAGAGTCAACCAGCGCACAACCCTGTACAGCTCTTGGCAACTGCAGCCCTACCTGGCAACAACCCACGAGCCACCACTGATGGCATCACAAATATAGGAAGACACGGTGCCAATAAAATCTCGGAGTTTGTTAAAGTGAGTATATGCTAGATAATTCTAACCAGTCACCAAAAAACAATGCGAAATTGACATGTCTCCAACCTGTGAGAATCATAATTACAAGTAAACACGCCAGTAAGTGTTCTGATAACTATGAATATTGTTGAAATGTGCGTCCTACGTAAATAAAATGTAGCAGTACAACAGTAAATTCATGTTTCAGCTCAAATTATGAAAGACGTAACCCCTATGTATGGCTACAGTTCCTCGTGAATCTTACTGGGAATAACTCAATAAGTACCTACATAATAACAAACTAAGTGTACCTACAAAAGCAGTCAGTGTTAGCAATTGACGACAAACAGACAACAAACGTCCAAGGTAGAATTTAGTTAGAGATGACGGTTTATCGCGGGAAAACTTGACTGTTCGCTGTGTTTCAACGTACGTTCAGTTCATGAAAATATGACTGGATTTCACTTAAGAATCCCGCTATATTAATAATTGATGCATATTATAGCTCTGCAGACAGCTACGTTTTGCCTGACTTATATCACCCAATCATACATATCGCCAGAAACCACAATGTTTTCAAGGGTATGTTTGCACAAAAATTTTCGCTATATACCATTATCTTTTAATATAGTCAGAATCACTAAGAAATCACAATGAGCAACGAAAAGGTACATTTCAAAATTTTGCCAAAACTCGACGAAACTGATGTACAGATATATGTGCATACGTAACTAGAAGAACAGACGAACACACCAGGGCCTCGCTCATTAGTTTTGCAGTGGTTTTGAAAAGATTTTTTTTTTAAACACAAGTTAATACATTTTTCAAAAATTCGTTCTTACAGTTTTAACACTTATATATCATCGTTTGTATATGAATTTTTTTCTTGTAGTACACCAAATGGATTTTCAGATTTTTGCCCCTGAAATATTCCATATTTTTTTGTCAAAATAAGCCAAATTGAAGTAAAATAGTATACGATACACTATTTTTGAAAACTCTCTGGTAAATTGTGTAACGAATGACTATACACAGTCTTAAATTTTTTCAAAGCATTTAGTTAAAAAAATATTCCAGTTATTTTCAATTGTTTGAAATAAATGAAAGATCGATCTCGTTGTTAAAGAGCCTTAGCCCTCTTCACTTCACCTTTTCTTCTATTTCTAAGGACTTTGCTGACGATGTATTTAGTATCGAAAGTAGGAAACGGAAGCGTCTAACAACACAGATAATATTTCAGACTTTTTAGACAACTATAGAGTAGTCCCAAAATATTGGCGCGTGCCCACAACAGCGCACAGAGACTTATAGAAAGAGAGGAAGCAAACATTGACACATAATTTATGAAACAGAACAGAATTCGCCACGGGAGGTAGCAAATTTACACACTGTGAAATAAGAAACCGCCATTTTATTCAGTATGAACTGAACTTAAGTATTAAGTCTAATTAAGGTGAAGTGAACGTCCATTTTTCATACGTCCATGCTTTATACAAATCCGCCGACAGCAGATATTAGTACGAGCCGTTGGAATAATTAAAGATTATCCGTGAGTGAATTTAAGACAATGAAGCACTGAATAATAAAACCGATTAAATAATACGTTTTGTATTTGCGAGGAAATTGATAACTCATTGACATCAAACATGTGTTTTACTACGAAACTGAACGGGAGGTTGAAGCGCACGCAGAACTTTATGGAGTGTCGTCAAACAAGGTATCGAATTTGTATTTCCACGAACACAGTAATAAAACAGTTGAACCCTGCATCTCTCCTTTGTACAGGAAATGAGGGCGATGAGCGCTCTTGCGAGTTGATGCAACTACTGTTTGGAATGTTTTCGGTCCAGTTGCCCACGTTAGCAAGACTCATGGAGTCGATTTCATGTCGCGAAAGCAATCAGCGTATCACTGAAATTTTGCGATCGAGATTTTGCTAGTTGTTTTGCAAACCTAAAGATTCCGCGTGGTTACATATATATTAAATTGAGAACGAAGAAACATAAAAGCTGTTAGTAAAGTGTAAAATCTGACGAAAGCATTCAGTTACTAACAAACCTGTCTGAAATGCGTGGCAGGTAAAATGTCATTCAATTAGCTTGTCATAAATATTGTAGTTCACGTGATTAAATGCGAACTAATACATTTAATAGCCGGTTCCTGTTCAAAAAATAAATTATTGTAAGCTATTATTCGGAATATTAGTAACCTATGTAACTTTTAGGGTCAAAATGTATCAGGCGATAGAAGACTTTAAACGAAGTATTTAAGACAGAGAACCAAGGGTTGGAAATGTGTATTTCAGGTGTCACTAGGTCTTAAATGAATAATGCATGTGAGGAACATGAGTGTTAGCATAACAACCCATTGTTTCTGGGTGGCGTGCAACACAATAAGAACTTACCTGGGATGTGTCCACTTTGAACAATTGCTCTGAGGCATAGCCATCTTTGGTAGAAGGCCACGGCCTTAGATCTGTCAACCCTGCACACAAGGGTCATTTTAACACTTCTGTTTTAGCTCCACATACCGGCGAATCATGGGAAGCCACTGCCTTTGGCGAGACAAAAGAAGTGTTAAAATGACCCTTCCTGCCAGGGTTGCCAGATCTAAGGCCGCGGCCTTCTACTAAAGACGGCTATGTCTGAAGACAAGTGGCTAGAGCGAATAGGGTTCGATTCCCTGCGAAGTCAACACGAAGTTTCGCACTTGGTCGACGGATTTTCTCGGAAATCTACCGATTCCCCTGCCCGCCGTTCCGGTGCTGCTCCATACTCATCTCATGTCACCCCTCACCAGCGCTTTAGACCTGCCAATATCTTCACTTCCGGCGCCACATAACCCGATTCTCCACCCTGGTGCACTAACATAAAAAAACAGATGACTAAAAAAATAAAATATTACTACCCAAGCAGCGCTAGATAATTGATTTGCTGTAAGTGTGCAACAATAG
>PNEQ01005805.1:24838-35256 GCA_003012365.1 Medauroidea extradentata
CTAACATTAGTCGGAGGAAATAAGCTTCGAAGTGGCGAGTGTTAGTTAAACCATGCAAATAGCAGTGAAATAAAACACTGAATCTGAGCACGATACTTTCTGCACGGGGACAAAGGGAAACTAGATAAACAACCGGGTTACCTGCTCTCTCTCTCTCTCTCTCTCTCTCTCTCTCTCTCTCTCTCTCTCTCTCTCTCTCTCTCTCTCAGATTGTTAAACGTACAGAGAAATTCTAAGAGAACAGATAGTTATGGCATCCGACATGTTACTGTATTTGTAAATATAGTTACTTTAACAGAGTAATTAGTTTCTTCTTCGGAACACATTTTCCCTTCTACATGACAGATTGTTTCTTCTACAGAGAAACATAAAAGTTATATTTCTATTGCAGCAATGTAGGTTAGCCAGGCGCCAATGTAACCTTATATACTTACATAAAAGACTTTAGAGCGAACTATTTTTTTTTTGCCGTGGACAAGTGCGCGGGAGAAAATAAAACGTAGTTTTTCCCTCTGTTTATTTTCAGTCTCTCTTACTTACTACGAAGTCGTTATAAAACTTCTAATTGATGTTTTTTTTTGTCCGAGTCTGATGCTGTTAAAACTACAGGTTTTTATTTTACTTAGAATTTTTAATGCTGTTTACTTGAAACTGAAATGTTTATGTGGAAAAAAATGTATTACTGGAAGCGTCAGCCTTGCACTGAATGATATTTTTAGACGGTGATATGTCCGAGTGTAAATAATTTAAAACATTTTTCGACTTCATAATCCAGCTGGATTGTGAAATTATTTATTTTTACTGTGCTGTTTTATTTCACATGTCCCCTTCCAATCTTTGCTTCCAATGGTACACTGTAAAAAAACTTCTGAAACAGTAATGGAAGTTTTTCGCTCATATACAGTTTGTGACAATTTATTTTAGCTTGTACAGTAACTAAACTTATAAGTTACTTTATTTACAAATCTGGTAACACTATTATATATTTTACTGTTTCCTAGAATTACATAGGATTACCACCGTTGATATATAGAGGTAACATTTACCATTTCTACTTTATTAAGGGCTTGTTCCATATTTTTGCAGTGATTTCGAGAATATTTTTGTATTGCTACCTAATACTCATGTCAAAAACGTACTGAACGGTTTTCTTTTAGATTTCGTCAGCCAAAGTATCGTGTTTTTTTTTGTCGTGGAAAAAAAGAATAAATGAAGTGTCCACGCATCCACAGTACTGTGCATCGTGTGACTACAGACTACATATTGTATCAATTTTTTTCAAAGCTTTTGGTTTAAAAAATATATTTGGGCTATTGGCCTCAGTCTGAAAACAAACTCAGGAACAAGCCCTTAACATTCCCAAACGTCGGTGTTGTAAACCTACGAACTGGTATATACATATTATGTGTATATTTCAGGACATCCGTGTGGCACAGGAAAAGCATCGGAATAGTCTGATTTACCTTACTCGTCAATTGTGCGCAGAGTTCTATGACGTAATATTGGTTTCTAGGATCATGTGCGGGGTAGTTAAACACCTACATCGTGATAGGTTTTCGTAATTTATAACTGCCCCTAGAAGTTTTTAGAATATGTTGACATAATGTTCGGAACGTCTGTGGTAAGCATTAATTGGAAGGACGATACTGCGAGAGCGGCGGGACGTTAGGAAAACAGGCCGACGGTTGTTCTCGTTAATTGGTTAGGTGCGTGTTGGCCTTTAAAACGATAGACCTGAGGCTACATCCAAGTCTACTCCGAAGCTATTCTTCTCGTCGTTGTGACCAGCTTCCATACGTGGACCATCCGGGCTGGTGTCTGTTACGTTGTTGAAAACACGTGTTATTAGCAGTGTCGGGGAGAGGGGGGATATGGGGACACTGTCCCTGCTCTAGAATAGAGGGGAGGGACAGTATAGGCATTTGTACACACACTAAGTTTTAATATTTAAAACATTATTACAGTTTCTTCCAGCTGTAAATTCAATATTTAGACTCTAAAACCACTTAAATAGCACCAATGCGCGTACTTAACTCCAAATTTTCCGCAGGAGGATAACAAGACACCACGCTTCAATAAGTCGTTATAAAAAAAACTTGAAAATAAATTTCTGTAAACGATCCGGTCCCCTTCCCTCTTTACAAGAGTACTTTCCGCGTCATTGGTTATTAGCAATGTTATCGTTGGTGTCAACTAGGCTTGGGGGGGAGGGTTAAGTAGTTTTATTGATTTTTTTTTTTTAGCCATAACAATTTATTCAAACTTGTATTATCAAAATTTTCTGTTCAAAAAAGCATAGGGTATAGTTTTGGTAAACTGCTTGACGTAAATAATAATGAAATCTTTCATCAATTTGTCATGCAGAATCATTGCAAGAGAATTCTTAAAAGTTAACCTGTAATTCTCTTGCAATGATTCTAGGTGACAAAATAATGAAAGATTCCATCATTTCTTATGTCGTGAAGTTTACCAAGAATGCATCCCTTAATTTGTCGATGAGACAATTTTGATAATAAATCATGTTAGTTTTGTAGTCGATACTTGCGAGTATAGTTTACTCTTACGAAACAACATTAGCTATCATAGTTTCCTCATAATGGTGCATCAAAGTCAAAATTTGCACATTACGCTGTCATGTAAAGATAAAAAAAACCACTTGACTTACTAAAACGAAATAATTCACCGCGAAATAACATGTCAGGGGCTATGTAACAAAGTATTAAAAACCCTTAGTTAACTATTTTTGTATTTTAAATAATTGCTGAATTTTCAACTTTATTCTTGTACTTATGCGTTTTTTTTTTTTTTTTTTTTTAATTCAAAATATTACGTGAGGACTTCTAATAAATTTCTTTGTTGCGTAACTCATGGAATGTTAGTTAACCGTGAATTATTTCATTCAAATAAGTCAAATTGGTTTTTACTATTTGAATGACAGCGTATCGTGCAAATTTTGTCTTTGACGCACCGTTATGAGTAAAATATGCGAGTTAAAATTGTTTCGTAAAGGAAACTGTACTCACAAGTATCGTCTATTAAACCAGCATTATTTCATAAAAATATAAAATTATGAATCTATCACACTTGAACACCCTTAAGTACGCAATGCGTGCATAAGAACATGCTGTGTGCGTGTGCCGTGACAGCTATCAAACCCCGCGAGGGTCACAGAGCGGTTGCCAGGAGCGAGGGCAGTAAGCCGCATGAAATCTCGTCGCCCGTGGTTGTGGGTCCAGAGGGGGGTGTTCCCCACATCTCCAGCAGCGACCCTTCCTACCTCGCCCCTCTCAACCAACACAGTTTCCTTCCTACTTCTGGAACTCTGAGGTTGCGATATTAACTAAACGTCCTCGGAGACGACCAACTCTTGCCGCGACTTTGACAAGTTACACGCACGCTCATCCACTGCCTGACTGCTCCCCCCCTTCCCTCTCCCACTCACCTGGCGACCACCCCTCCAACCCTTTCACAGTCCGTCACTTCCCCAGCTCCCATGGGGCTGCAAAGTTGACACTCGAGTCAACCCAACCCCCTGCCTCCCCCGTGGTCCAGGGTGGATGTAATTTCAAGTTTCGAGCCGACCTTCACTGGATTATTGTGCGTGGGTACGTTGGCGGATCTTGAGTGATGTTAAGAGAAGATTTACATCCCCCTTCCCAAATTCCCCTCTGCCTATATCCCAGTCTGACTTTACATTCTTAACACAAATAAGACGATGGTTTTATTTTAATGCAACACCCCATCAATTGCGTTACTTCCTTTGTACTCATAGTTTGTTTTGCGTAGCTGTAAAATATTTTCTCAAAAGTGTTAGTCTCCACTGATTTACATCACCTCTTCCCCCATTTCATTTTCCCCCCAGTCTAGCAGTCATAAGAGAAGTGAGACAACCGTACTACTTAAGTTTACACAGTTAGTATTGATTTGACGAAACCATAATTTTCGTTACTACGTTACATGCGTACATTACGCTTAATTGGAGACTTTTATTTCAAAAACGTTAGCCTCCCGTTAATTTTTGTTTCAGAAACAAAGTTACTTAGGTATTTCGCCAAATAAAACAAAATATTTTTTTTTGCGCAAAGCAAATTTCTTTGACTCGGCTAAACCTTTGCTTCATTGTGAGGGTTTACTTAACAGTCTACGTTTATGCTGGCCAGTTCTCTTATATTCTAATCGAAATTTGGGAGTGGGGAGTGCAGGGACGTCATTTGGGGCCACAGGGGGGGGCAATGTTTATAAACACATTTTTGTATTTTTAAATTTAAATAATGCTAACTTAAGCACATAAAACTGAAGTTTTATTATTAAATCATCTAATCAATATATGCTTTATTAATTAAAAAGATATGCAACAAGGTCACTGTCGTCGGAAAACAAAATATTGCCCCCCCCCCTCCCTAGAAAAACCTGAAATGACGCCGCTGGGGGAGTGTCCTTAATCTGATAGGTAACTGTGCTCATACCCCTTGACATAAGGAGGCTACAATAGCGACGGTAGTTTTTAAATATCCTAGAACACGAACATACTGATATATCATACATTAGTGAGAGGTCCATGGACGTACTGTGTGAACGCGACATTCTGACTTACCAAAAATGTCAATACAGACATTACTACCGACAAGGTGTAGAAATGGAGTATAAATCCTATGTCCACAGTTATAAAATTGGATGATCCAATCAATCGCCTTGTAAAGTTCTTTGACACCGTTAACCCACCTGGCCTACCACCTTACAAGATTGTCCTCAGAGTTTAAGTGCCATTAATGTTTCTGTTAAAAGTTTAACCCGTCAAAACTTTACAGCAGCACATGGCTCCAGATCGGGGTTATTCAGGTAAACTTAACTAAAGTCACATCAATCACTCGATACACTAGGAGAGAAACAGTTTTTACTCCTCGTATACGACTCGTACCATACGAGTACCTTATTGAAATTAGCAGAGTACAATTCCCCTTCGTTATCTGCTTTGTTATGACTATAAATAACGTTCGGGGCATTCAGTACTAGTTGCAGGTATAATCATCACACAGGAATACTGACATGGTCAGGAATTCAGTGTACATAAAGGTACTTTGCTAAACATTTGAATGCTACTGTTTTGGTTCGTTCTCTTGGGTAAAACCACGGGCCATGGAAAGCTACACATAGAAATGATTGGCAAAACAATTTTGTATTGATCCAATAAAATTTTAGTGGGCTGGACATTGTATGAAAAACATCAAATAAAAGCTTTGTTGTTCTGACAAAATGTAAGCTAAGCTAACAGGGGCAGGCAAATATTTGGTTGATCCAACTTTAACGCCCGTGTTTGACCATAATGAAATTGTTTTCTTTCACTATAAATTATATGTAAGTGTGGCTAAATAAACACGATCACTTTACTACGATCTAATTAATACTGTTCCTATTTGCCTTTAGTCCGTATCTTTGACAGTTCAAGTGACTGAAAGGTTGCTGATGTGCCCAACTAGCTAAAGAAGTCACACAAATGCGATTGCAAGATAAGTGCCGACGAACCCACGCACATCGGGTTGCGTATTCCGATGACGTTAAACTACTTCGACTTTATAATGGCGAAATAATTAAGTATTTTCCCAACGGGTTAGTTAGACAACTGACGGTGTTGATTAACTGGGGAAACGGCCACGACTACTCGAAAATCCACTCGATTGGTGACCCCTAGACGACGAAGAAATTATCACTTTTCCCGCGGGAGTTAACTACTTGTTACTTGTTCGAAGTCAGATTCGCGTCTCTCCCCAGCATCCCGCATCCTCCTCGGTGTGCTTCCCGTCTCTTCCCAGCCACCGAGCACGTGGATGTGGCGAAGTTCCCCTCAGCCAATCAGAGAGAGGCACTTTACAGCCCGTGAATGCGTAAGTCCGCGATTAAAGGCCTACATATTTACTATACAAAATAAAGTTGTACATTTTCACATCACTAAATTACATTAGGGGCCGCGGTGGCCGAGGGGTCAGACCTTTCGCCTCCCACCAAGGCGATCCGTGTTCGATTCCCGGCGTGGTTGGTCCCCGATTTTCGCATGTGGGAATCGTGCCGGACGATGCCGCTGGTCGGCGGGTTTTCTCGGGGATCTCCCGTTTCCCCCGCCTGTTAATTCTGGCGCTGCTCCATACCCACATCATATCACCCCTCACCAGCGCTAAAGATCTCGATGTTAAGCGCTGACCAAAACCTCTTCACTAAATTACATAAATCACATTCTGAGTAATGAATACAATTTACATCAGTTAATTAATAAGTTCTTACATTAAGTACCTAGTTATCAGAGGGCCGGGGAAGGAGGGGGAGAAAGAGCGGTAAGAGAGAGAGAGAAAGGAGGAAGGCAATGGGTATTCTTCTGGCTCTTTAGCCCACATGTGGTGTTGCAGCTGGCCTCCTAGGTCGCCAGTCTGCCGGGCACTTACTGACAAAAACTATAGTTAACATATGTGACTTTACACTGATTACATTGCCATATTCCATTAAGCGGCGCTTTGCAAGTTGTATTGATACCAAATAAGACATATTTACTGTAAGGTTTATGGTAGTGACAGTTTTCATTATGTCTTTTTATAATTGCCATAGATGGTGTATCATGTACCTCCTGATGTCTGACGAGTATGCCGTACCTGTATAGGCCTATACTGATGACAACTGCAAGGTAATAAATCTTAATGTTGATGCCACTTCATTGTAACTAACTGTTGCCTTTACAGAATAGCACAATAAAATATCTTAAATTTTAGCTTATCACTACATTTTACAGTATTTATGAAACTATCCCGTTACAAGTTTATGTGATAAAGAATACGCTATGTACGCCAATGCTGAATTCCAAGGTTCGCGTGTCTGAATTAAAACTCATTTGTCCAAACTTTTAAGGGGATGCACTTTGTTCACTATGGCATCAGACCCTTCATCAATAGATAAGAGATTGACAAATTTCTGGTTACATTGAGATAATTGGCCGGTTCGATAACACGAGATGTGCTCGCGAAGAAATTGAGAGTGGGGTGCTGGACCCGTAATGGCGTCGTGAAAAGATCGTCGTGAAGTCGGGGAAGAGAAGTTTCGTAACACGAAAGTAATAACGATAATGCACTAACTGAGAGTTGGCTTGGAGTGGCTCGTTCGACGCGCAGTATTTTTCTTCGTGAACGGAGGAAAGATAAAGTGTGCGCGCGAAAGTTAGCGTGGTTTTGTATCTGTGAGTAATTGAGTGGCGAATATGAACGTCTCTGGAAGAAACAACACTGGTGGACTAAATACAATTTTCGGATAGAATTCTGGACTTGTTCGGTTACCAGATTTAATAACTCTTTGTTGTTTGTATTACGGCACTGAATTTGTGTCTTAAAATTTTGAAAGTTAGACAATACATTTTATTTATTTGTTTATTTATTTATTTTCACAGTAGTGGCAACCCTAAAAGTAACTGCGCCCAAATAAAATGAGAAAATAAAAAAATTCAACGTAGCAAACAAATATTCCGTTTGTTTACTAACACATTTGTTTAAATGCAATATGTGCTTTTGTTTACCGAAGTAATTTTCGTACATACGTGTATATTTTTTAGTTTAAATTTATGTATTGTTGTGTTCGTGTATTCTTCGCATGATTTTCTATTTCTTTTTAATGCTGTAAACAAGTGTAGTAATTATAAACGCAATTTTACTTCTTCTTGTTACGATACTAAAGCAAAACCAAACAATAAGTTATAGTTATTGTAGGTGTTAATTGTTATTTCTGTGGCATGTTTCTTCTTACATTTATAGTTTTTTTGTTTTGGTGTACACAGTTTTTTTATGGATTACGTAGCAAAGATACAATGCGTAATATTCTTATCGGAAAGAAACGTCGAGTATTTTCGGAAATACTAGCTGCAACAATTAATTAAACTGAAAGTTCTAAAATATTTGTGTACGACATACTGAGTAGGAAAAAAAAAAAAGGAAAAATGTAGGAGTTAGGTAGATTTGCTGTAGTTATATAACGATGTCACCTCTGTTTTTTTTTGTGGGTGTAATCAGAACACAGTCAACACTATCGATTCCTGGGGGTCGATTAAATATCGCATTTTACAGATGCAACGCAAAATTTGCACCTGCGTTGCGTCTGGTTGCGTTGCATTGGAATTATATACTCACGTAATGCCTAGAGACATGCAAAATTCGCGTTATTTTCTGACAGCTGACTAGACTCCAAGTGATTATAGGATCGTTCGATGTCTCCCGCTGGCCACGGTAGAAATGCCAATCTCTGTAAAGACGTAACACACGTAAATGATGACATATAAAAGTTCGTGGCCAATTGCATCGCAGATTATACTCGGTTATGTATAGTAAAAGGAAGTTTAGTTTGCTACCAAATGATAACGCGAATTTTGCATGTCTCTAGAATGTCATAGAAGACCCGTTTAACTTGCTCTGCACTTGCGTTGCACTGCGTCGGTGCAAATAGCGGGTGGCGATATTTAATCGGCTCCCTGGGAGCATGCGAGCTCTAAGGACAACGCTTGCTCACTCACCATTTGCGTTCATCACCTCTAAGCAAAATACGTTTAACTGGCGTCTACATACCCGGTAAGAAATCGCCTTAGGGTTTTACATCTACCGGGTGTATCGCCTATGAGTAGAGCCAATGATTTTTGGCGGAAAGAATTTCGCAACAAATTGTTTCAATGTGCACATCTGCAGCTCCGTTTGATGCTCAGAGATTAGATGCTGTTAACGATAAATGTTTTCGGGGTCCTTCACACAAATCATAGACTTGTGGTGTATCAATATGCCTTGCTCTGATTGGAGCAGCAAAATGAGAGATGTGTTTGAACCACGGTCGTAGAAGTACAGGTCTGGACACTCGCCTATCTACCAATGTATTTTGCTTGACCCCCTTGTTGTTTGGCTGCCGTTCACCAAGTTACCGAGAATGTTGTACTTTTTGGCGCTGTAATCCGGGCGGTCGGTCTCAAATTCCACCCACTTGTTTCCATTGTTAACATTATAAAGTAAATAAAGATTTCTGGAGCCATCATTTAAAATTGTGAGCGAAGGAAGTATTTCATAAATTGATAAAATAATGAATAAATGAATTGTTTATCTTAGTGTGAGGGAAGTGGGCGGAGTTTGAGCTCGACCGCACGGATTACAGCGCCAAAAATGTATAGCATTGTCGGTAACTTGGTGAACTGCATCCAAACAACAAGGGGGTCAAGTTTCCAGGCCTGTTCTTCTACGGCCGTGGTTTGAACAAAGACACGCTGCCAATAACAATGAAGCAGAGGTGCAGACGTACACGGAAGGCATTGAAACAAATTGTTGCAAAATTATTTTTCTCCAAATATCACTGGCTCTCAGGTGCAATTTACGCTTGTGTAGTTGCGTTATATTTTGAAATTATGTTTCCTGCTTAGTTTAACTAGCATCTGTCTAAAGAAAATGCGTTTTCGGCTTCGTCATGTGACGTTCCGATTAGTGGCGAAACGCTATTTTGTTGGTCTTTGCAAGTTAAATCATGTAAAAGGTTTACTTTATTTCGGCGATCAACGGGGTGGTCTGACTATAGTACACAGCAACATGTACTTCGAGAATATTAATGAAATTTGACCGAAAAAATTCAAAGTAATTTAAACAGTGTTTCAAGTAGCGCTTAAGGAGTGTAAATGTACCTGACGACTCGTCGGTAGAGATGATGGTTCATCGCGGAAAAACTTGACTGTTTGCAAGGTTACTGACTTCCGCTTGTACGTGGAGCTGTTGCCCTATTTGACTGAACCAATAAGAATCCCGCTCTTGTAATATTTGACGCTTATTATTGGTCTGCAGACAGCTACGTTGTGTCACACGTATATCACCCAATCACTAGAGACGGGAAAAATTCGCGGGTTACACTGACATGTAGGCTAGTCTCCAAGAACATGTATGTATTCAAGCAGACATTATCTGCTCACTGGCTGCTCGATGACGCAGTGATATGGGCCTGCATTTAGTTGCTTCTGTACTATTGGCTAAGCGACTTACAGCAAGTGTCAAATAAGTTCGGGACAATTGCGAAAGTGGCATGAACTTATAGTTGCTGGAATTACAGCTTGGGGGCCAAAAGAAAACGCAAAATTTTCAGGTCTCTACCAATCATACATGTCACAAGAAACTAAATTGTTTTCAAGGTATGTTGGCACAAAACATTTTCGCGATGATATACCATTGTCTCTAACCATCATCTCTAGTCATAGGTGATACATCCGGTATAGTCCAGGAGTAGTAACAGATAAAAATATATATTATTGTGTAGTAATTTAACACGGCCTTCTAAACTACTGATGAGAGAATTTCCAGATTACAAGACGTGGAAAACCACTTACATTTATTCCCGCACAACGCAAATGAGACATCGTCATCTTCACTCTCCAA
>PNEQ01005805.1:35356-65429 GCA_003012365.1 Medauroidea extradentata
CTACTGCCAATCAGCGTGAGGCAGCTGCTCTGCTAGTCGGCAGCCAGGCCAATAGGAAACCTGTAGTAACATGCAGGAGCCAAACAGACACGGGGCTGGAGTCTACAGCCTCGGGCAGCCAATAAGCGGCCAAGTTCGCCTATATCAAACGAGCCGCCACGTCATTTCACGTCTGTATTACTATTTAGTCTGTGGTAGAACGTTTATACCCGCAGCAAACTTCATGTAGCTGACAACTATCTTCACGGGACTAGTTCAATTCCTTTCTGCTCGTATATTTTATACATTTTTAAAGCTAAATAACACAGATATGATTCGTCGTTACATATGAACCACTCAAAATTTCAACGTAGTGTTCTGTAGAACTGTAGTCTGGACGTGAGATGGTATATTCACTGAAATACAGTATTGACGTATGTTCTCTCTTCTTGTTAGCAAATACCCACGATATATTTTATAGGATTTTGTAACTGGCAGAGACACGCCAACTTTCTGCTGTTATTCGGCGGTTGGCTAGAATTCCCTGGCCTATATTCAACCAAAGACGCTCCTTTACGAGATTGGCTCCTTGCTTTCGTATCTTTGTGTACTCGCATTACAGGCTAATGTGCAGTTTACAGTTGAACTTTACAAAGTCTTTCAGGAGCGCCACACTTACTTCCGGTGAACCACTGAAAAAAAAGAGTATAGTTGTAGGTACCATAATTTTGTTAAAATAGGGACAACAAAACAGTTTGGTTGTTGGTACTACTCTGGACAGTTCCTTCAACAATCTGTTCAGTAGTAGTTACTATATGGTGTGTAAAAGCAACAAGGCTCTTTGTTTCTTCTACAAAACAGATTGTTGAAGGAACTGTCCAGAGATGTACCAACAACCAAACTGTTTTGTTGTCCCTACTTTAACAGAAGTAAGGTTCCTGCAACCATACTTTTTTTTTTTAAGTTCAGATGAGTACAAAGTTACTTGGAGTCTAGTCTGTTGTCAGATAATAACCCAAAAATTGCATGTCTATATAATGGACGACTTGAAATGAGGCTACAGACTAAATAGTAATACGTACATGTAGTGGCGTATTTGATACGGGTGAACTTGTCCGCTTGTTGGGTACTCGAGGCTGTTGGTACCAGCCCCGTGTACGTTTGGCTCCTGCGTGTTGTGACAGGTTTCCTATTGGCCTGACTGCCGGGCAGTGGGTTGTTGCCAGGTAGGGCTGCAGTTGCCAAGAGCTGTACAGGGTTGTGCGCTGGTTGACTCTACAGCCACTGACACGCTGATGTGCAGGTGCCCCTTACTACTGAGTGGTCACAACACATCTAGCAGCCGGCACATATTTCATGGTCGTTGGTCTACGGCGCGTTCATCAAGAGTGTACAGCTCCGACTGTCTGCAGCCCCACCTGGCAACAACCCACGAGCAGCCACTGCGGCCGAATAGAAAGGCAGCCGTTTTAATCTGATTGGCGGTAGGCGCATCCGCCATTGTTGCTGGCCAGGGAAGCCATTTCCTGACGTGTGTGGCTGAGTTTGCCGTCCAACCGGCTGTTTCACTTTTGCATTCCTAAATATTCTGTGATGAGGTGGAGGCTAGGAACAGGAAAATTTCGCGAATTAAATTACCTACATGTTAGAATCCTCGGTCCTATGCATATTCAATCCCTGACTATACGTTCATTGTCAGTTGTAACACTGAGTAGCAGCTAGTGGACAAATGGCCGAGGCTTTAGTATGCACAGGACAGTGCATTCTATCATGCAGGTCATTGAGTTCACGAAATCTTCCTTTCCCTAAGTTGAGGTTTGTAGTTCATGATCTGTGTATAGAGTCGCTGCAGTTCGCTGTTGTTAACAGATAGTGAACTAACCACACTGGAAAAATACACTGGAAAAATTCGCGGGATCACTGACCTGTAGGCTAGCTTCCAAAACATATACATGCGTATTCAAGCCGACAACATATGCCCGTTAGCTGCTGGCAGGTACAGCGGTATACGGCACGTTAACATATGCTTTTATTATTGGCTCAGAGATTTCCACCGTACGTCAAATATCTATTTTTCGCGAAAAAAAAATTTTTTGCCCCAGTTTGTTTCAGAAACTTATGTGCACGTCAGCAGTTCTGTTTTATGATTATTGGCAGTGTGTCCATGGCTAACATTTGACTGAGCCAATTAAAATAACGTTCCTGCAACACCTCATATCTGTGATTTGCCGATAGAATCCCAGAGCTCGTGAAAGTTTAAATACCCAGCCACAGACCACTGAGCAGAACTGCAGCTGTTCACGTAAGGCACCGAAACAAAACGGGGCAAAATTCTTTTCGCAAAAAACAAGGGTCCCTACAGTTAAGTCGAGGACAAACTGCGAAAGCGACACGAACTTATAGCCGCTGGAATTCTAGCGTGTGCGAGAAATTAAAACGTGAATTATTCAGGTATCTGACTACAAATGAGTTGCCGGTGACAAACACTCTGAGGCTCGTTTGATATAAGTTATGGTTTTAATTATGATACTGCCGTAGTTAGTCAGAGGCTTTCAGAAGGTTAAATGTATTCGAATCTTCCTATTCTAAAGACGTGTGGACAGCTACAAGTGGCAGGAGTTCGTTCGTCATAGCATATCGGCTCTTCACTTGCTTCTACGACAGAATATTTAGGAATACAGAAGTGAAATAGTCGGCAGGAAGGCGAACTCAGTCACACACGCCAGCAAAATGGCTTCCCTGGCCAGCAACATGGCGGAAACACCTACTGCCAATCAGCGTGAGGCAGCTGCTCTGCTAGTCGGCAGCCAGGCCAATAGGAAACCTATAGTAACAATGCAGGAGCCAAACAGACACGGGGCTGGAGTCTACAGCCTCGGGCAGCCAATAAGCGGCCAAGTTCGCCTATATCAAACGAGCCGCCACGTCATTTCACGTCTGTATTACTATTTAGTCTGTGCTTCTACCGTAAACAACGTCAACAAGCACACTAAAGACTTGGCCTGTTATTTATAAAATTCCAGTTTCTCATTTTACTGTCGCTTTTCAATTAGAAATCACGCGTGAGAAGAATTCAAAATACCGCTGAGTATAAATGTTACGTGAACTCTAGAAATAAACAATTAGAAATGCAGTTCGGAGAAGTCGGAATCGTACGAAGCACTGGAAACTGTGTTCATTATTTAAAACCAATAAAAAGGTTACGTGTCTAACATTTTTATACTCGCACTTGCTGGTTCCCGCAACTTCGTATGCAGGGTTTTCAATTTAATGTGATAATAGTTCTTAAACAAAATGTTTCGAAAAGTGCTAAATGGGACAAAATTATGTTAATGGTGTTAAATGTGGGTTTTAAAAATATATTTTAAAAGGAAAATTACCCCACAATTTTTTGGGTACCCTGTTCTGCCTCTATACCCCATTATGCATTCCACCTCCTCCAAAGTATATTTTGTTTTTGTAGAAACCTCCGTGGGTGCACACATAACTTACCAACATTTTTTCATGAAATTAAACTTTTTGGGTACCCCGTTCTGCACCTATACCTCATTTTGACCCCCTTTCCTCCAAAAATTAGTAACTTTTCCGGCTGAAAACTTCGCGGACGCAAGCACATTTCAACAAAGTTTTTTGGCTTTTCGCCCTAAGTTTATGGGTTCTGCCCATGTACTCCGTTTTGACCCCCTGCCCCCCCCCCTTTTCCAAATTTGTAGAAACCTTCGCGGGCGAACGCACAACTTACAAAAGATTATTTGTTAGCTAAAATTTTTGGTATCCTTTTCTGTCCCACTACTGCCTCCTCCCCCTCCCTCCAATTTTTTGCATAAATTTCATCGCAATCGGATGACTGGTTTAGAACCGTGAGCAAACAATCTATAGTTTATATTATATAAGCTAACAGTCGTAATAGCTAAGAACATGCAAAATTCTTCGCATTATTTTCTGACCCCTGACTAGACTCCAAGTGACTATAGGCTCGTTCGACGTCTCCCGCTGGCCGATATTGTCGTGACTTGCCGCGGAGAATGCGTACACGGTAGAGAGGCCAATCTCTGTAAGGACGTAACACACGTAAATGACAACACATGAAACTTCGCAGCCGATTGAATCGCAGCTTATGCTCTGTTACGTATAGGAAAGTGAAGTTTAGTCTGCTACCAAATAATAACACGAATTTTGCATGTCTCTAGTAACAGCGTATATTTATTCAATTGAAGGACCTCTTCGTACCCTAGATTAGTAGCTCGGCCATTATGTGTTAAAATAACCATACTGCATATTGAGCTCACTCTGCAGCAAGCTAAGTAGCTATAGCTAAAAACTGTCCTAAGTATATCCCTACCACTCTTAATTACTGTCCCGGGCCTTATTTACAGTCATAGAAAAATAGACGAATGTATGAGAATTCAGATGGTATAAGTAGTATACATGGTATGATGACTCATTTATCTCGAGCACGACCATTTATGACTGTGCCTTCAATACGAACCTTCCAAAGTTCATTAAAAATAGTAAATAAAATGTTCCGTCACTGGGAACATAGAGGTTGTATTCCAATATGTAACGATATAATTGCAGAATGTTAACTTCCCTATAAAATACTTCTCTATGGCTGTGCTTTATTTTTCGGATCGTCTGCTTTGAAATGTTTACGTTAGCGTCCCCACCCCCGGGTGTTTGAGAGTTATTTTCTCGGTATAAAAATTTAGATAATTATTTTTCGTATTTACGTAAGCTACATTCTGAAGCAAAAAAAAAATCTCAATAACTCATCTGGTTAGGTAGATTTCATTGGGTAAATGAAAATAAATATTACATATTTTCACCTCTTCAGTGATCGAATTTCGCAAAATCTTACCATCACAGGTTAAACATTTGTATAAATATCCAATAGAGGCTAACATCACAATGGTAACCCACGGAGTCAAAGCGTAATCGACAATTCGTTCAAGTTTTTTTTTCATTCCATCACAACCAGAAGAGTTTGGATTTTAAAAATTATTGAAATATGTTTACGAGCATTTAAGTATTCATCATTATGTAACGAAAAACAACTCAATACTTCGGCGAGTTCGATTGCACTCGTGGATTTATGTAAATCATATTCAGTGTGTTTTCATCCCCTTACGGTTCAAAGGATTTAAAAAAAAAAAATATGTATGTATAGACAGTTAATTCTAGTGTATTGGCTTCTCATTTAAGTAGAAACCGTGTTTATAGCCCGTTTAATTTATTATGTGTGAAAATACCATACATCCCGTTTCATAACTTTTCGTCTCCTTAGGTGTCATATTTCGAAAAATCAATAAAATACACTTCAAGTATTTAATTAAGCACTAATCTTAAGCAAAAATCACGTCGATTTCTAAAAAATCAACCATATCGATATATATCTATCACGAATCGAAACAATATTTTACCTTTTTTACATCTTTGGAGTCGAATCCGGAAAATGTCCTGAAATATACTTTCGGTCTTTACGTAAACATCATTCTGTGGCAAACAGCACATCGATATCTCGACTGGTTTGATAATTATGGAAGAACAATCGAAAACTCATTTGACGTATCTTTTCACCACTTTAATGAAAGACTTTCGAAACGTCTTGAAGTCCTGTGTTATATATTTGTGTACGTATCTATTTGAAGTAAAAATCATGACGATAGCTCATTGGGTTCGAGCGGTACAGACGATTAAAAAAAACACATTTTCCTTCTTTTACTCTTTGAGAGTCAAATTTCGAAAAATCGAAAAACCTGCTACTTGGGTATTTTTATCAGCATAATTCAACTCTGTATCCCGAAAGGTTCGATAGATATTGATAATTAATCGAAAACACATTTCATGTCGTTTCGCCCCCTTAATAGTTTAATTTCCAAAAACCCTTAAATTAGCTCATATGCATGCTTTTTTATGATTCACCCTTTGAAGTAACAACCACGACGATAGGCCGTCGGATTCGAGCTATGTAGACGAAATTATGAAACACACTTCATCCCTTATCGCCCCCTTAGGGGACATTTTTCGAAAAATTCCGTCTTAATGCTCTCCTACGACCTAAAAGGAACCCCTCACAAAAAGTTTTACATTTCTAGATCCAGCGGTTTGGGCTGCAGTTATATAAGTCAGTCATTCATTCAGTCACGTTAGTTAGGGTTCTCTTTTATACATAGAGATTGTTTTAAAACGCTTGTCAGATAATCCTGATCATTTATTTCAACTTAACCGCCGCCGTGGCCATGGAAATTACATCCGTAATCACGTTTTCAGGTGGTTCGCGTTAAAGCACGCGCTTTCGAAGATCATCTTTTGAAAAATAGTACACTGTTAAAAATTTCCGTGATTTTTCGGATAATTTTACGGAAATGTCTGTTTAATTAATAGAAACATTATTTTTCAACACAGTTATACATAATTACGTTTCATTAATTAAACATATTTACAACTGCGAGAATAAACTAAAAAATAAATAAATAACCGTACGCATTATTGCGCCTGCATCGTAATAAAGTCTCAAAAATATGTGAGTTTCGATAAATGGAGCTAACTGCCTTCCGTAAACTAACGGACACTTCTGGAGAATTTTTTACCAGCACTTCTCCGTAAAACAATGGAATTTTTTTTTTTTTTTTGCCACCTTATGTTTGTAAAAGTTAGCAACTGTTGTGCTGTACTACTTAGTAACATACCAAAAATTCCACTGGCATTCGGTACCACTTGAAATACTTTCATGTACACCTTTATAAATTTAAACGGAAATGTATCGTTAATAAACGGAAATAGTGTCCGTAAAGTAAAATACGGAAATGTTTGCAGAAAATGTACACTACGGAATCATACGTAAAATGTCCATAAGTCTGCGGACACTTGCAAGGAAAAAGTCGTAAATGTATGGGTTAGAGATTTGTAAATATTACGGATATATTTTAATAACATCACCGGTAAAAATGCAAATCTGTAGAAACGCAATTTTAGCATTATAGACATGTAAGTATGGCTCTGCTCCGTGTGTTGAAACTGTTTTACGGAAACTTCTGTTAGATTAAGAAATATGTTTCTGTGAATTCACGGAGGTATCCGGAGAAATTTTTACTGGAAATTCCGTAAATCGACGGAGAAAAGTTTTTACAGTATAGTTTAAAAATAACACTCGTGACAAACTTTAGCACCGTACAATGTACACATTTTGATTTTTGCTTTAGTTTCATTGACTGTATTAAAATGTTGCAGTAAGCTATATAAATTATTTTATCAGGAAAAGTTACTAAGTTTTCAAAAGTGTTCACTTTATCTTGAACCTCCTATATCATGGTGTCATCAAAATACAAGGAGAACCATGCTTCAAACTTTTTTCATGAAAAATTGATGTCATCCATTGCAAAATTTGTCATGTAGGAATGCCGTTTTATTTTACTCTAAAATAATATAAGTTGACAAAAATGTTCAGTACAACTCGACAGATCCTTATGACAACAATGGTCTGTAACGTCGGAGAGAGTGTACCTCTAATCGTCAGTTGGTATCTAAAAGATGAAGTTTTGAAATATTCTGCAATGGCGTGTAATGTTGTTTATCTATGTTCTCAGTTACCACCGCTGAGATCACTCGACCGCAGATAATAGGATCAGCATTAATAAAATGTTATGAGCGTATTTGACGTTTTAAAAAAAAGTACGACTCTCCCATCCATGTTACGAGCTAATCTTCGCGTGAAAATTGTTTCACGCGAGATATTTAAAACCGTGGAGTGTGTGGAAAAATAAATAATCGGTGATGAATATTTTTATTTACATGGCCCGTTTAACACGAGGGCTAGGTACTAAAAAATAATAACAAGCGATCCGAAATAGAGAGAGAGAGCGCGCGTTTTACGGCTGGAATATCCGAGTTGAAATGCAACCCGGTAATTAGAGGATCGGAAAATATTTCCCGGTTCAAGCTGCACTTTTCGGGTGTAATTCTGCGTGCGCTCTAGTGATTGGCTGAGCATTTTAGATTCGCCCAGTCGCGCAGAAATACACCCCCTCCCCTCTAGCCTCGCACCACGCTGGCTGCGACGTACAATTAGTGGAGAGATAACACTCTTCAAACTCTGAATATCCCTCGACTCCATTTCACCCCCTCTGTCCAATCTCTGGAACTCTTTCAACGAGCTCCCCTGAACAAGCCAATTAAAAATTTCATCACTCGCCGGATGAATTGATGATTGGCAACTCGAGTTCCCTGTGACTATCGACGCGTATATCTGTTCACGGCAATTCTGATTTTTTTTTCCTCTCATACCAGTCAGATACCGTTTATTTATCCGAGTCTTTGAAGATGATTAAAAATTTGTTATGCATTAAACAGAAACAAGGAAAGGCAATTGAAGTAAACGGATTAAAATATGATCTACTCGCAATTTGAAATCGCTCTTATTGGAAAGACTGATTCGTATCTGTATGGGAATAGGTTGACGGGTTTCCTGTAAATAAATTGTATCGTTTTTTCGTCGAGTCGCTACGTATTTGATAGTAGTATAACTAGCGATGATACCAAATCGCGAAAATTGTTTTGTGCCAACATACCCTTGAAAACACTGTAGTTTCTTGCAACTCATATGATTGCCTGATGTACGTCTAACACAACATACATGTCTGCAGACCAATAATAGGCATCTAATATTAGAACTGCGGGATTCTTGCTGGCTCAGTCAAATTGGGTAACAGCTCCACGAACCAGCAAACCGTAAAGTTTTCCCGCGATAAACCAACATCTCTAAGTATAACTTTTTTTCACTGAGAGCTAGTACGTTAAATTCAAAATTATAAAAAGCGCGGTTTTTGTATCAAATTGAAGGCACCAGGTTAGGTTTGTAAGAGAGTAAACAGAAAAAGAAGTTGTTAAGAATAGGTACACTTCTCATTCTCTTTAGGCATGCATCATACATTTGACTTTGATATTCAGTCATAAAATGTATAGTCATCTCTAAAAAATTCATGTCAGAAGCATAGCAATCGCTGTAAGAAGTCCATGGTCTTCATTTTGGCAACCCTGCTAACAAGGGTTGTTTTAGAAGGAATTTAGGAACTTATGATGATTCACTCGCTGGAATAGGGTAGGTTATTTCAGTCACGTGACCAGGTTGTTATTAAACACTTTAATTAAATATGTTATACACGTGATTTAAAGTGGTTGGGTGGCTGTAGTCAGAGGTAGGCACTTGTACTGAAACTAGTTAGGGGATAACGCTTTGGCTGAGGGTTACGGTTTAATGAAATATGTTAATCTAATTACGGTGGTTTTACTCTACATAGGTTAGATTACAGATTATTATAATGCTATACTACATAATTTAGATAGGAGGGGAGCGGCTGTTTAGTTAATTAAGATAATGTTATACTCTATGATGGGTGACCCTTTGGACACCTTAGACCTCACTATTAGCAAGATGCCGGAGGCTGATGATGAGTATGTTCGGCTATCGACGGACGGCGGCACGTCGTTGGTCTCGACCCAGGGCCATCATGGCGAGCTGGTGATGGTTGGAAGGCTTGAAGGAGACAACCCTGATTCCTCTAATTCATTGTGTTATATTAATACACTTCAGTGCAGGTGGGGAGAATCGCTGAGGCCCTTGTCTTGTGCAACTACTGACATAATTGCACTGTCGTCACCGCTAGCCCGTCCTCCAGGCGAAGCTCTTGGTATACATAACAAGGTGTTGTCGATTGCCATGGCTTGATTAACGCCGGCTATGCTATTCAAGGTTTCAAGATGGCGAGAATCCAAAAATAGCATACATATTATACATGATATAGATAAATATTTTGCTGAATTCGACGTCCACAGCGCATTATTTACACGTTATTTTATTTACATTTAGATATAATATCAGTTCTGGTAGTTGACATAGCCATCAGTCGAAATTTCGAACACGAGTAAATTTCACTCGGGTTAAATTTCGAAAATCTTAAACTGTACGTTTTGACTGACGTACACTACCCTCGTGAATCATCATAAGCGCATTTTGTTTTGTCCAACTGCCGTAGCTGTTGTATATGTGTGTGTGATTGCGTAAAGAGTAATCAACAGTGTGAACTTGCCCACTGGTAAGATTATTTTGCTGCCGTAGGCTTGGTTGCCAACCGCCATTGTATATAGGGAATATCATTTGAGCATGTTGGCTGACCAGGCCTGTAGCGATGTGGCTTCTTCACTCCTCCAATAGCAGGGGCGCTCTTGCGAGCTGCCTTAGTGGCGAGCTGCTTGCGAGGGGCTTTGCCTCCCGTCGATTTGCGGGCAGTCTGCTTCGTGCGAGCCATTGTGGTCTGTCTTCTTGGGCAGCAGCACTGCCTGGATGTTTGGCAGGACGCCACCCAGGCTGATAGTCACACCAGACCGAAACTTGTTCAACTCCTCGTCATTACGGATGGAGAGCTGCAGGTGACGTGGGATGTTTCTCGTCTTCTTGTTGTCACGCGCGGTATTCCCCGCCAGCTTGAGCACTTCAGCAGTCGGGTACTCCACGACTGCGGCCAGGAGCTCTCGCTCCAACCTGCTCTGCATAGTTCCCCTTGCGCAGCTATCTGTGGATTCGGCCTACTGGGAACTGCAGTCCTGCTCTGCTGGAGCGCGACTTGGATTTTCCCTTAACCTTTCCACCCTTTCCTCTTCCAGACATGACGGAGGCGAGCTGTATGTAACGAACCATAAGTGTCGCAAATAAAATAATACGGTCACCGCTTTAAGTCCCAAAGGGAAATGAATAATAGTAAAGCTCTACGCGGCAGTTGCTGGGTTTGCGTGTAGAGGCGATAATACATTACATACGCCGACCAACGTCACTCTTAACACTCCGTCGGTTTTGTGCCTCACGTACACCAACGCAGCCTACCTAGATAAGAACCTTAAGGGTGTTCAGGTGGGATGGAAAAATCTTTATATTTGTATGAAATAGTGTTAGTTTTGTAGACGTAACTTGTTACCTTTGCATCTTTTGTTTATAAATACGAGATAGCATCGTCCCAATTGGAGAGAGCGAGAGCACTAGAGAGCAAACAAGAGCTCTCTCTTGATATTATGCGAAAGAGTACTCTTCGAATTGAGACACGGCATTGATACAAGTTGGTGAAGGGGTACCTACTTATACAATTAACAGCTGTATTTCGTGAATAATTGTACAACACTCGCCATATGTTTTTCAAATACCGTACGGGCCAACTGTAAGCCGCACTTTTTATTTATTTATTTTTTTTTTTTTTTAGAAATTAAACATTTTTTTGGTTCCTTGTACTACCATTGGAAAAATATTCAGAATCGTAACCTTGTTCTTGTATAAATAATTTACGAGGCGAGTAATTATTTCAGACCGGAAAATTCGCGAGTTCACTGCCCTGTGGGCTAACCTCCACGAATATATATGAAATCGTACAGACAGCTGTTTATTAGCTGCTCGCCGACACAGTTAAATGGGCCTGTATTCAGTTACACTTTTATTATTGGCTCAGCTACTTCCAAGAAGTGTCGAGTAAGTCAACGACCAATTGTGAACGTATTACAAGCCTATAGTTGCTGGGATTATAGCTTATGCGCCTAACAGAAAACGATAATTTGTCAGGTCTTTGAGGCACGAGTATTTCGCGCATTGATTCTAGGTCAGGTTGAACGTCAGTGATGTATACTTCACTGTCATTACTGTGATCGGACAACAGTTGTTCTAATACACATTTGACGACTGCTAACCACTAATAAATACATGGAAATAAATCTTTGCGAACATACGTTGTACCTGCGTGTACGGTTAGAAGCCAATGAATATTCGACTGTAGCCAGTGTGTGTATAGGACTGAGAAGTCTAAGCTGCTACCAGATGAATACGTGAAATAATCGTGCCTCTACATAATAGAGTAACATATGTTATACGCGACGCCTGTGCAGTCAGTCGATAAAGTGCTTCAACTGTGTTGTCATGTGCGTGAAACACTTCTTAACGAAAATATTCAATATGCGTTCATTGCGCTAATGTACGAAAATAAAACGCAATTCGGGTACGGACGGAATTCCGTTGTTAAAACACCATTCTCATTAAGAACACTGTTTCTAAGCCCTCCGAAGTAACCGAAACCACCCAATTTCACACTGCTGTACTTCGAGATATCTTAACCGTGTGTATGTGAAACTCAGATAGGAACGTGCAATGAACGTAGCTACAGAATTTTCACTAATAAAATTATATGGTTATGGCGTAAGATTCTATAGTAAAAAAATAGATCGGCGGGAATCTTGCACGCTAGTTCAGCGCTTAGCTCTTTATGGCGATGCGCTATTTGGAGCGTGCTTAAGGGGCCCGCCTCGTTGCCATAAAATCACACTGCAGCGCGTTTGAAGAAACAGTTTTACACCGAAACTAATACACGTGTGTTCACGCCGTTTGTCTACGAAAAGAACACACACTTCAGACGACTGCCCTTAAGTACTTTCAAGACAACGCACGTATTAGAAATCCCCTTTTAGGGCACGTCAAAATGGGTTAAAACGGGGTTTTCAGGCTGCTATAGCGGAAAATATACTAGCCGAATACATGTGAAACCACTTAAGGATGGTGCATTGGACTTTAGTAAAGTGATTTCGTAAATAAAACAATACGGTCACCACTTAAAGTCCCATAGGAAATTTGTTTTTTCGCGAAAACTGCACGCCTTAAGCGTAAAGGTGACGCACCGTTGTATGGCCCATACGACGTCGCCCTTAGCACCATACCTCACTCACACAAACACATGTGCCACGAGGCGGGCCCCTTAATGCCTCGCTCTTCAGTTTTGCAGGGTTTTCGAAAATATTTTTTAATGCAAATTAATACATATATCAAAAATTTGTACACACCGTTTTAACACTTATATAACGTTGTTTGTATCTGAATTTTTCTGTTGCGGTACAACAAATGGATATTTAGGATTTTTCCCCTATATTATCACATTTTTGTTGTCTAAATAAGTCAAAATGAAGCAAAATAATTTTTTGTTAGCACCCGATACATTATTTAATAAAAACGCTCCGACAAAATTGTGTATCGTATGGCTGTATACATTCGCAAATTTTTTTCAAAGCATTTGGTTAAAAAATATTTGAGTTATTTGCAATTGTTTGAAATTAATTAAAGAACATGGTCTTAACCACTGACAATACGGTCACACAAACATTTCCGAGTAAGGAATCTGTGTTTGTCGAGTCACTTGACAATATTCACATTTACAAGTGTCGGAAAGTTGAACACTAAAATTTAGCAGATCATTACAAATATGCTCAAATTACCATGACCACCGTAGCTATATCACTTTAATATCAGGCTATCATAAATTGGTATTGGAAATAAAAATACGAAATTATATCACCCAATTAAACAAGCTCCTAGATAATTACCGATATGTAATTATTTAACGAATGGGAAATGTTATCTTTTTAATGTACAGCGCCATTTCTATTTTAAAAAATAGTTTCAAATGAAGAGAAATACTCGCTTCATTCAATGCACTCGTTACTGCGTTTTGATGCTGTACAGTAATTGTCAATTCAAATATGAATATTTTAGAGGCGTTAGCCACATTTGAGGTTAGTATTTTCTTGTACATTTTATTCCCGCATGTCTATTTACCTTACATTCGAGCCCATACTTGTATTCTTGAATGTGCATAAAATTTTCTAGGCCAAAACGCATTTAAGGTATCAGTAAAACTTGTACGCTCATTTTATCTAAAAATATCAAAAAGTGCTTCAGTATGTTCTCACATTGGTCTACTTTATTCCTACTTATTAACGTACTTTCTGGCCCATACATGGCTGTTTTGAATATGCGTACATTTTCCAAGCATAAAATGCGTTAAAGATATCATTAAAATGCTTTAAAATATATTTTTTTTTGTTGTGTCATTTAAATAAGTGCTTTAACATTACATAGTCCTAATTTTCATTTTTTACGTGTTAATGCTCGCAAACGTAACTTACATAGTAATGTAATTATTTTATTAGGCATAAATTATTCACAAATTAGTTTCAATTAAAGAAAAAAGGTTTGTAATGATTAGTGAATAAAATTAATTTATTCGTAATTTACCGTCTGAATTCAGGAGTGCTAAGAAAAATATTTATATAAATAACAAGTAATTAAAATTATCGTTTAAACTACACGAACACTCACCAACACATTCAGTTTTTTAAAGCTAATTATTTTTTTTTTTATATTAGTCTCGTTTACGGTGAGCCGTTCTTTCGTCTCTCAGCGTATTAATTACAGCCACATTGAGATAGCTCTGCAGAATGTTTTACAAGAGTTCACTTTTGAAATTAGTCGGTTATTTTGCTGCATTTTGTAATCTATGGACAGTATTCATCTGTAATTATTTTAAGCCGTTCTGGCTTGTCTTTTCCATTTAATACTGCGAAAGCTTAATTTAGAGTTATTCAACCATTTTAAGCAGGATAGTGAGATTTTTGCATGCCGTTAAGGTAGGACACTATTGGGAACGCCTAACTGACAACTCGCAGAAAAATAAAGTGATCGAGGCATCGAACAAAAAATGAAAACCATCAAAGTTGCTCATCATCTTAGTTCGTCGCCGATAATTTATAGAATGAATAATGTTTACACGTATATAATATTAAAGTTAATTATCTTCTCAGTGTATTAATTTTATACAAAACTTTTAAAACGTTTTCTACGTGAAATTTTTCTTAAAAAGACACAAAAGAGACACTCACGAACCTTTGCTATGTTAAATCCTAATATCAAAAATGTACTTTTAAAAATTATATTTAACAAACAAAATTAATAAATAATGTAATTGTGTTACTCCCAATTTGCTAAAAAAAAATAACGTACAACAGATTGAAAACTAATTAATTTTATCACTGATTCTCTATTACTAATCTTAGTGGCTGTAAGCGAGGTAGACATACTATTTAATCACTTTTTAATAAAGAGAATGCTTTCATATAATGTAAGCCGTACCCAAATTATAACTTTTCCTTGAATGGTTTCCATGTGGGATAACTAGATCTGTTAAGACCGGTACACATTATCCTTAATTCTCTACTAAATTATTTCCTTAATTCTCTACTAAATTATTTCCTTAATTCTGTTCATCAATTTCGATTACTATTTTATACCAGAATTACATATGTAGCAAAACTTCTGTGTTGTGTGCACACTATCTTTGTTTACTAACATGTTTCTGTACATAAAGGAGAAAAATATATTTGTGATGATGGTTGCTATGTTCCATCACATGTAACTGTAGAATTCCCGAAAACTATTTCACAACACAATGATAACTGCCAAATAAGTGTAACAATCTTGTATTATTTAGGTTTTGTAAACTCGGACGGTCATTTCTTCAGTAGGAAACCAAATTTATATATATATATATATATATATATATATATATATATATATATATATATATATATACATACACCTATATATTCAAAGTATATTGGCAACCTCACTTGCGTACTTAGCATGCGCGGTAGTTGAAACTGTGCATTGCGTATGCACGTAAACATACACTGCGATGAACAATAGGACGGGCTCTATCTGGAAAATTCAGTACGGAATTCTGTCTGGAACCAGCGTAGTTGCGGTACACACTATCGCAGGGCTACTTGTGCTGAATTAATTCCGGAATTCTATACTGAATTATGGATAGTTTGTACCGGTATTTAAGAAAGGTTGATACTACAGTGTAAGAGCGCCCATATTGTAATTTACAAAAGGTAGGGATGTCCGAGATCATAATATATGTTTACGTCAACAAGAACGGATATAGCCTGTGTATAAATCTGTAGCTACTGGCATACTTCGATACATGAAACTTTAATTACGTAACTTATCAAACAGTAAATAGTTTGCTATAAGTTTTATTTAAAAAAAACCAAACCATTGTGGAACATCTGTAGCGGGGGCTCAGCCCCCCCCCCTGACCGCCACCAAAAACCCCGCCTATATGGGCGCCCTCGCTACGGTGGTCCGCCATTGCCTTCCGAAAGGATGAAAGTGAAGGGACTAACACAAAAACCAGTCCTGAACCCAGTGAGATGACCGACCGGGAATTAAACCCAGGCCTATCAGAAGCTTTAACCAGTACGCCAGTCGAACAAATTATTGTAGGAACGTCTATGAATACCAGCCAGGCCCAACAAGGTCGTCGTAGTACGCGGTACTTGTGCTTGTGGCTTTCCTAGAATAAGACCAAATCATCCGCTCTGACGGTTTTTTCAACTCGTGTGTTGTGGTATTTGGAGGATTCTTGCAATGGTCTTGAATGATCTGGACCATTTTCGTGGACGCTCGGTATTGCAAATTTTAACGTCATAATTATGAGATTTCTAATAGATAAGTAAAGGAATGTTCCGCTATTTTTAATGACCGTCACGTTAGAATCAAGAGTTTTGTGTAAACTCAAGCCCCGAGTACAGAGACGCTTCTTGAAAAGGGTGGGGGGCAAAGGGGCATTTGCCACGGGCCCCATATTCTAGGGGGCCTCACTTTTTGGATTAAAAATATAACAAATATGCATATCGTTTGAAATGAATGGAATTTTCCAAAGCTCCCTTTAAACCACAATATGCTTTTTAAATGTATAGTGCATCTATAAAGACGACGTTGATATTCAGGATTGCCATAGTCAGAGCTATGACAACGCATCTGACATTTCAGGATAGTATAACGTCCTACAAGCATATATTATCACCAGAGATGGTGGTTTATCGCGGGAAAACTTGACTGACTGCTGGGTTTCAACGCACATTCAGCTTATTAGAAGATTACTGGCTTTAGCTTGTACGTGGAGCTGGTACCCTATTTGACTGAGCCAACAAGAATCCCCCTCACTGGAGTAGCAGACTAACAGATGGAACTTGAGTATGCATAGGGCAGTGGATTCTTACATGCTGCTTATTTAACTCGTGAAATGTTCCTCCTATACTGATATATAGGTGAACGAGCGAGGTGTCGCTACGATAAGACGTCGGACTTGTATTCGGGAGGACCCGGGTTCGATCCCCGGCTCCAGCCATTCTGATTTATGTTTCCCGAAATCGATCCAGGCGAATGCTGGGATGGTTACTTAACAAAGGCCATGGCCGACTGCTCTCCCAGCTCCTGTCTTTGTACCAAGTTGTGTGTCACCGTCTCTATAGGTCGTTCGGGGTAACGTAAGCACTATGAATTTAACCTTTGAAATATATATATTCATTACTGCATATAATTCAACATTAACTATAGTTGCATTACTGCTTGTACGGTTGGCACCGGAAGCACGCAATGTAAGCCCGTGTATTTGCCTATTTAAACACAACCATACTGAAACAAAAGCAACCGCAATTGCCATAATTGTATTTTATATAAGCAACGAGCTGTTTTATATCAAACTGTGTAGGTTCCTACTGACGTCACAATTTATCGCACACGCGCAAACTTCAAGTGACGTGTCCAGAGAGGTTAGACATTTTCCGTCGTTAGCTGTTACGTGCGGAAATATACTTATTAGTTGAAAACAGAACTTTAGCAGGGCTTGTCTGAGTGCTCACTTTGTCCCGAACCTCCTATAATACCTCGCTGTCGACGAGACGTAAATCCCACTAATCTTACCTTATAGAGAGATTCCGAGTCCTCGCCGTGAATTATGCTGCATTTGTGTGAGCCTTGCAATGGCGATGTGTTACGAGCCGAACAGTTTGCATGGACGTTACCATTTACAAGAGCAATAATGTAAGTAAGGTAAGTGGGCTCTACGTCTAGTCGTCAGCGAGGTCATTATAAACGATGACACACAACTTGCTACAATGACCGAAACTGCGAGAGGAATCGGCCATGGCCTTTGTTAAGGAACCGTCTCTGCATTCACCTGGAGCTATTTCAGGAAACCATGGAGAACCGAAATCAAGATGGCGGGAGCCGGGGATGAAAATCGGTTTTTCCACGAATGCTAGTTCAACGTGTTAACTGCGCCACCTCGCCCAGCTGCAAGAGCTGTAAACAAATTTCCTAATGGCATTCAGTTCGTCGTCCAATATTCTATATGAAATATGAAAGCTTTTTACATCCGGTAATTCTTTCAACTGAAATACATATTTTAAAATTGCCTCTTTCTGGTGAGAATCAATATTTGAACACTCTGTAGACAGATGGAACTTGACTCCTCTCTTTTCTCTCTCTCTCTCTCTTTGTTTATTTTATTATTTTTTTTTTCAGTTGTTACTTCCGTCCTTCCCACGTGGCCTGGGGCATGATTCTATTCCGCATCGGTGTTGACGTATCGGTTGCCTAGCAACGTCAGCTACGGTTACAGCCTTTTCCAAAGCCTTTAATACCTTCCGTCACGGGAATATCCTTGTATCGTAAAAAAAGATTTAATTTTCTAGATGGCATTTATGTATTTATTTATCGTTTGACGTACACCATTGTACATATACTTGTATTCGTATATATATTATATCAACGTGCACATATTATATACCTCATTTAAGTTACAAATTAACATCCAGACATCGGATAAAATCAATTGCCTCATCTGTCGTGTAAGTAAAAAGAGTTTACTGCTGATTTATGTTAAAAAAAATTCTTGGTCTGCTTTTACAAGTTGGTTGGGTAGCATATTTAATATTCTCCCTTTTCCGTGCATAAATTTCGTGTTGAGCGTGTTGGTGAGATGTTACATTCCATTAGGAACTATTAACTAAGTGCAACTACGCAGCAACTAAAATTAATGAACGAAAACGTGTTCTAACGGCAATGAGATTTCTGCGTAACTGAAGAAACGTAGATAAATTAAAGTATGTGAAGCAATGTGAGCGCCAGAAAGGGGTAACAGCTAATACTACTATTTAACTGAATGATTTTACTGATGAACAACTAACATGTAATAATAAATTCAGATTATTTACTATTAAATAACAAGTCATGACTTCAGATGATGGTACGTCGCGAAAAACTGTCGTGCCAACGTACCCTTGAAAACACTATAGTTTCTTGTGACATACATGGTTGGGTAATATACATCTGACACAACGTAGCTGTCTGCAGACTAGTAATACTAATACTAATTATAATAAAAGGATTCTCATTGGCTCAGTTAAACAGGGAAACAGCTCTGCGTACAAACGAAAGCCAGTAATCTTTTCATAAACTAAACGTGTGTTGAAACCCAACAAACAGTCAAGTTTTCTCGCAATAGACCATCATTTCTAGTCATGACGTTAAACAGAGATTTATTTATTTCAATTTAGTTAAATAACTTGTTAATTTGAATGCCATAATGAACTTTCCCAACTAGCGTGAGAGTTTATAGAGTAATTTATTGTTTTGGTGATAATCTTTAGTTATTAAATTTGGATTTATGTACAAAAGAATCCCAACTATTTATTGTAAGGCTTCAAACGATTTCTGTAAAGTTGGGGGTTGATATAAATGTGGTAAGTTTGTGAAACGTAGTTATTGACACTGTCCAATACATATCATTCTTCTTCTTCAAATAGAGATTGTTCTTTGTTCCATTGTAACGTGTAATTCATCTCTTACCGAAGCAAGGCAATCTTCTTCAGCTAATATCCAGGGACCACAGTTTGTCACATCTTGTCTACATTTAACCACTGAAACCATAGCACGTATCCCAAAAGTATATCTTATCATATCGATAAAAACTGCAAGTTTATTTAAAAGCCTAACGATCGCGCTTGGAGATGGAAACAAATTTACACTAATGTTTTATTCAGAATTTCCTCGGGCTGTTGACTGATGCGGCGTGAAAAAAATGTTACTTTCAAATACTAAAATGAAAAATTAAACCCAAATGATAATAAATCTGCTATTCAAATTGGGTCTTCCTGTGGTTGACATATAATAAATGTCAACAAAAATAAAATATCAGAAATTATATCTGACAGTTGCTGCAAGGAAGTCGGTAAAGTGTCGCTTATAGGCTCTATTTTGACATTCTACCACTATGTGTAGGATTGTTTCCATTTATATAGACATACTGACAAGACAACGACTGCAAGGTTCTGCTATTTATAATAAAAATAAATGTAATTAATTAATGAAAGTAAATTAATTAAAACATAAATATTCAAAACAAGCTATACTCTTAGAATTTATTGATTTGTGGACATATGCCCAGGGGTATAGAACCGATATCATGGACATACGCCATTGCTTGCGAATGTTGCCGTCATTTAGGAGGGGGCCGGGGGGCAAATGCCCCCCCCCCCCTGGATTTAGAATTTTAAGTGTATAAAATATAATTTTGTATTTTGTTAATTAAATAATGCTAACTTAAGCACATAAAACTGGAGTTTTATTATTAACGTTTCTAATTTATACACGCTTAATTAATAAAAAAGATGCGACAAGGTTACTGTCGCCGAAAAAAAAAATCTTGCCCCCCTCCCCCAAGAAAAACCTGAAATGACGCCCCTGCATACGCCATTGTTAGAGATGATGGTATTTCGCGGAAATGATTTTTGCCAACATACCCTTCAAAACACCGTAATTTCTGACACAACGTAGCTGTCTACCAACCAATAACAGGCATCAAGTATTACAATAGCAGTATTCTTATTGACTCAGTCAAATAGGGCAACAGCTCCTAGTACAAGAGAAAGCCAGTAATCTTCTGGTAAGCTGTACGTGCGTTGAAACCCAACAAACAGTCATGTTTTCCCGCGATAATCCATCATCTCTAGCATTTGTTCATGTTTTGCTGATCAAACTTGTGTTGAATTTAAAAAAAACACAAAAAAGAACAAAAATACAGATACAAAACACGCACAAGAAAATAGAAAAACAATTCCAGAGGAAATCTGTCAGTTTTATTATATATGTGAGACAACAAAGAATTATACAGACAGAATTCAGTCGAATATCGTCACAACACCTAGACACAAAATACAGACATAATTTTAGAACCAGATTTCGAAATAAAAAACGGTTGGAAATAGACAAAAAACAGTGAACAGTGGAAACAAACAAAAGACAAAAGACAACACACCACAAGTTAAAAACAACGGGGAAGAAAAAAAACTCCCATTGCCACAAACATTTTAAAATCTAAAAAAATACTATAAGTTCCTTAATTTTTTATTGAACCCTTAGGCTCTTAGTGCCTCTAAAAACTAGTTAGTGCAATATACTATCATGGCTAAACCATATGTATATTTCTTTCAGCAGAGAAATACTTAGTAAAAACATAATTATTGACAAAAGGTTAAAGGCGGGCCATTCCAAAGCGAAAATGAGCACTTTACCTAACTATATATATATATATATATATATATATATATATATATATATATATATATATATATATATATATATAGAGAGAGAGAGAGAGAGAGAGAGAGAAAGAGAAAGAAATTTTATCCAAAAATATTTCTTCAGTCTTCAAAACACGCGTCGCACGAAATAACTTTAGCTCAGTAAATGCACGTGATATTTCATTTTCGAACAAACATGACTATAAAGGACAAATTACCACAATATCTAATATATGCCATTTACATTTATTTTCACATCATGTTAAATAAATGCTAACAATAATTCTCGTGCTCCCGCACGTAAACGTATTGCCAGAAGGGCCAAAACATTTACATCTCCAACTCCTCATTAAAATTAAAATACTGACAGTGATATCCTCGTTTTAATGTTACATAACGTTGTGTCATCGCACATAATTGTCTTGCCTAAAGGGCTAAATTTAATAATATATAACTTATGTCAACATCTTCCTTCCCGACGAGAGCCAAATCTCCCCGATCTGGACTCTGCGCTGGTTGTTATCATTGTAGATCCCCATTTGACCTCTTCCCATACGAAACACTTTAATTAACCTTTGCGAGTGATAATTACTCGTTTTACACTTAAAAAACAAATTAATAGTAAAAAAAATTAAACCAAGCATTTATTAAACGCTCTAAAAATAAATAAATATACTTTAAATTAAATCAAATCCATCACTTTATTACACTGACAATGTATATTATATAAAAGCTTGTCGCGACATTTACCTATTTTATAAAAAAAACATATTTTTTTCCTTAGAATTACTTATGTTAAGAGCAAATAAATTGAGTAATGTAATAAATTGAGAGATTTTATTTACTTAAAAAGTGTATTTTCTTCTTATTAGAGCATTTAAATAAAAGCTTGTTTTTAAACATGTTTTTTACTATTAATTTCCTTGTTGTTTGTTAGTCATTTTTCCATGTTGTTCCCACGAGTACTGAAGAAATATCCGTCGACCCTCCCAGAGCTTCGTGTAGAAGGGTTAGAGATATTATACGACAGGGTTCGCCCCGATGTTCTGAGATGGTACGTTCCCATCACGTTTGATATACCCTGATACCACTCAGTCCTCGGCACGGCCTCACCTTGACTTGGGTGTTTGGAGGTATGCGCCACTTATAGCAGCTTGAAACTTACTTGTGCCTAACAAAATACAGTGCCGGGTTTGATTTTGGATTTTTTTACACCACCGTTAGAATTTTCCAAGGGCGTAGGTCGATTATAGTTAAGACACGACCACGCTAAGTCTTACCGTTTAGCCGGGCATTTGTACACCATAGTCTTGAAGAGCTGAACGCGGGCGTCATTTTATTCGTATTCTCTTCAGCAAACCCTTTCATTTGATACGAATATCATGGGAGTGCACAACAAATAACTAGTCCGCCATCTTGGATTTAGAGTGACGTCCGTTAGCTGACCACGTATCGTCATCCAAACTAAACGTTTATGCAACATATCTGCTCAATCGGTTGAGGATAGCTTATTTTAAAAATTCAGTTGTAAGATTTAACCCGAACAAACATACGAACGTTGCAAGCAAAATAAATGCTTGTAGAAGGTGCCAAATTAATTCAACGCCTTTAAATTGGCGCATGCGTTTTTCCTTGAAATTTACAAGTTCATAAACTCGCCGTCTTCGCCGTGTAGGAGCTGCCAAGATCTGAAATAGTAGCGAGCAAATCATAACTTGCGAACTGTGACGTCACTCTAACGTAGCCCCAGGAAGCGTGGCAACCGCCTTGCGCTCACATTTTTTTCCCTAACCTACCCTAACTACTATGTTATGTGTGAGGCCCGGGAAGGAGCGGGACTAAGTGCGTCTCAGGGCTGAGCCCCATACGTCTACAAGGGGGAAGTTTCATGCAGAAGAGGCATGCATCGCGGCAGAGAGGGATTGGGCAGACATGGCCGCAATTGGGGCTATGTCTACCTCCCTAAGTATACCTATCGCTAAGCCATAATCTAAGAAGAGAGAGGGAAAAACCAGCTTAGTACCGTAAAAACCCTCTCGACCGAATAGAAGTGTAACCACTCAGCAGTTACATGCATTAAAAATAAAAATGGCTCTGGAAAAGTAGGAAGGTCCAGGGTGTTAGTAGAGTTGTGAAGTAAGAGTGGTGCAGGGGGCGGGAACTGTCTTTAATTTCTTTAATAACCTTTTTCTTTCATTTTGGGAGGGCGCTGGTTTTAACCAGGGCACTGTGGGTGAGCACAGTACCCTGGTGGAGGACGAGGTTTTAAAGGCGCCTCGTCCTCCCGTATTTGCGCTCACAGTCGTTAACGGAACTTCATGAAGCCAGGTTGCAGCTGATTCCCGAACCCACTGACAGCCGCACAGGAGACGTTGACGTCGACCATCGCCTCGTTGCACGCCAGATAGGCCGCGATGTACACTGGCCCAATACCAGGGTCAGCATCGATGAAGAGAATTCTGAAAGGTAGGGAGACACACGTCCCCTAAACATGACACCTGGTCAAAACGTCTCGCTAACTCAAGCTAATACTGAGTGGCCTCATATATCTTTGGTGGTCGTAAAAGTCTAATAACGTCCCTTTCAGACTTGTGATTTTCTTGCAGCATTTAGTGGACATTTCATAGGGCACACATCTCGTTATATATACATGTAGCTTTACCCTTCTTGCCACCTTCAGTTTACAGTAAGAAGAACATAAGTCTCATTATATTTTTATATCACCCACGACTAGAGATGATAGTTTATCGTGGGAAAACTTGACTGTTTGCTGGGTTTCAACACACGTTCAGCTTACCAGAAGATTACTTTCTTTAGCTTGTACTTGGAATTGTTATGAGCCAATAAGAATCCAGATATTGTAATATGTGATGCCTGTTATTGGTCAGACGTACATCGTCCAACCATACATGTTACAAGAAACTGCAGTGTTTTCAAGGTTATGTTAACACAAAACATTTTCGCGATATACCGTCATATCTACTCATGACCTCCTTACCAACCACCCAAGAAATATCATTATTAGAGATAATGGAACATCGCGAAAAATTGTTGTGCCAACGTACCCTTGAAAACACTGTAGTTTCATGTGACATGTATGACTAAATGATATACGACTGACAGAACGTAGCTGGCTTCAGACAAATAACAGGTATCAAATATTACAATAGAGGGATTCTTATTGGCTCAGTCAAACAGGGCAAGAGCTCTACGTACAAGCAAAAGCCAGTAATCTTTCCATAAGTTGAATGTGCGTAGAAACCCAGCAAACAGTCAAGTTTTCCCGCGATAAACCGTCATCTCTAACCATCACGTCTAATCATCATTAGCAGCTCTCAAGCGGCTTGTCGAGGCTTCTATGTAAATTACACAATGCTCTCTCGTGCATTATTTCCAGGAATATCCTGCCACAAACAATATGATTCCAAGTGGCTGCTGACATTTTATCACAGAAATATTGATTTGTTCCCTTTCTATGGCTGCTGCCAGCGTTCCTCTCTTCCTAAATAAATGTGTCATCACATGATCACCCTTCCAACTATGGAGGGAGGCCGCGGTGGCCGAATAGTCAGTCCGTTCTCCTCCCACCAAGGCGATCCGAGGTCGATTCCGGTGGTGTCGATCCCCGGATTTTCGCATGTGGGAATCGTGCTGGACGATCCCGCTGGTCGGCGGGTTTTCTCGGGAATCTCCCGTTTTCCCCTCCCCCTAATCCGGTGCTGCTCCATACTCACATCATGTCATCCCTCACCAGCGTTGAACACCTCGATGTTAAGTGCTGACCAAAATATCTCACTCACTCTATTTTTCTGTTACGACTATAGTTGGTATTTTTTACGTGACGTCATTCTGGAAAAAAATGCTTTTAGCCGTTTTGAAGTGCTCCGATACAATGTTTTAGGCGCGATATCTAGAGAACAAAAATAGAGAAGTATGGTTTTAAATGTGCTTTATTTTTGCAGAAAAATGTATCGGACTCGTTTAGTAGTATTTAGTTTAAAATTTTTCTCCTAACAGTCTCCAACAATGTTCACGCACCAGTTGTACAGGACAATGAAATGCAAGACCAATCACGTGTAATATCTGTGTCAGCAAGCAACCAATGAGCAGCTGATGTATGCTTGAGGACGGTCATATTATTGGAGGCTAGCCTATATGTCAGTGAACCCGCGAATTTTTCCCGTCTCTGCTTATTAGTACAGACACGTGCCTTTGACGAGTTCAGAAACCTGTACTTTGGAAGACTCCGTTAACCTAATCTCCTCAACCTATGGCAGTTATTCAATTGCTGCTGTGTCACATGGAGTCACAGTCATGGCATACAATCAGTAAAGGAGATGATTTATCGCAGGAAAACTGGACTTTTTTGTTAGTTGTCAACGTAGTACGTTCAGGTTACCAAAATATGACTGGTTTTCGCTTGTACGTGGAGCTGTTTATCCTATTTGACGTAGCCATTATGAATCTCGCTATTGTAATGTTTGATGCCTGTTATTATAGTACGGCCATTTTAGGAAATGACTTGGCTCTGCCCTGCAAGACCTGTCAATGGCAAGTCACTTCCCGTTGCGAAGGGAAACTATAGGTATACGCTGTTTAGGATAAACTTGAACACTTATTATAATTTTCTGTGAGCGATTATGCCGCCATATTTACTATTTTAAATACGTAACTTCTATGTATCTAAAAACTAGTGTAAATATTTCACATCTCTTAAAACTTTACTTCTATGGTCCCAGTAAATACATGTTTTTATTGATATGCATGTTTTTTTTATGCATTTATCACCTTGTGATCTAATATTTAATCTGTTATGTATGTAAACAAATATTTAACTAAGTTCTTCTAATTATTATTATTTTCAATGTTTTTTCCTCCCTCTGTAAGTTTGTATTTCGTTAGTGATTCTGTTTGCACACGACAAATTGTAAACCGGCCGTTGTGCTGAACTTTGATCGTGTATAAATAAATAAATAAATAAATGAGTGTTGGGAAGTGCTCACTTTAAAGTGGTCCACCTATAAATGGGGTCGAGGCGAGTGTGAATTGAACAGGCGGCGTTGCCGCTACTAATAGTAATGGGATCCTAAACATATAAATACAAGGATTTACCCACAGCAGTCATAGTTTTTAGGTTGTGTTACGTGAATCAATGACCACAGTCTTAGCCATGTTTAGTAGAAGGCCGCGGCCTTAGATCTGGCAACCCTGCACACAAGGGTCATTTTAACAACACTTCTGTTAGCTCTCTATAGGCAACGGCTTTGCCTGGTTCGTTATTGCGCCCTACATATAGGCGAATCAGGGGAAACCACAGCCGTTGGTGAGATAAAAGAAGTGTTAGTATGACCCTACCTGGCAGGGTCGCCAGATCTAAACCCGCGGCCTTATACTAAAGACGGTTACGCCACAGTTTAAATTTCCAAATTTTCGCATAGTTCACAGAGAAAAATATGCACCTTTACATATTATGAAATTTCATGGCATACTGTATAATCATTTACATCACGCATGGAAAAGTAATAATTACAGCGTAATTAACTTCGTGCGTTATTGTGGTAATATATCTTTGTTTGTGGAGATTCGTATTACTGTTGCCATTGCAGTTCCAAACGCAGCTGATGTTCTGCTCACTGCTTGCTGAAACGGATACCAACTGCTCGCGATTGAAATACTCACGCACTATAGTTATCAATTATCTGCTTCGCTGCCGCAGAACTTTCCTTTTTCCAAACTGTGATAACTAGAGCCACGATTTTATGGCGAAAAGATTTTTGCAACATTTGGTTTCGATGCGTCTTGTGCACACCTGCAGCTCTGCTACATCGTCTGTGGTTGGATGATTTTACTCTCACTGGCCTTGACAAATTATAGACGTACAGACTCACAATAATCTTATTCTGATTGGTGGAGTCAAATGAGAAACGTGTCTGAACAAAGACACGCTGCCAATAACCTTGAAACAGAACTGCCGATGTGCACGTGAGTCACTGAAACAAAGTGGGGCAAAAATCTTTTCGCGACAAAATCGTGGCCCTAGTGATAACGTTCTGTCAATGCGTATTATCACTCTGCCTCGCAGGCACGACAAGGAACGTGGCAACGTCGCATTTACCAGCCGTCCTGCCGGACGCAAAGTATCCACTGGTTGGTTGTTCTTCACGCAACACGCTCTCTCTCTCTCTTTCACTGCTCTAGGCGGAGCCAAGTCTGTTCCTAGGCCGGCTTGGCTATAGTATGCGGACAGCTACGCCACAGAATAAAAAACGCTATAGCATAAGTCATTCGGAATAAAGTGAGCACTGAAAATTTAACCTTTGAAAAATATCACTAGGCGTTACAGCATGTAATTCAATATTAATTATAGTTGCATTACTGCTTGTATGGTTGGCAGTGAAAATACGCAATGTAGTGCCCTGTGTTCTCCTATTTAAATACAACAATACAGAGAAAAATCCAACCGAAATCGGAATAAATATATTTCATATAATTAACATATAATTTATTTTACTAAACTGTATCGATTCACACTGACTGCACAATTTATCTTACACGCGCAAACGTTAAGTGACGTGTCCAAAGAGGTTAGACACGTCCCGTCGTTAGCCGGTACGCGCGGAAAGATACGAAATTGCTGAAAGTAGAACTTTAGCAGTGCTATTTTTAGTGCTCACTTTATCACGAAGCGCCTATAACAGAAGCGGCAAAGTAAGTTATTTCGTTGTTGTTATCGTACCAGTTCTCGGGGCGTACATGAATATAAACAATACCACGTGGGTTAGATATATTAGTTTATATAACCGCTTGTAGTGCTTGAGATACTGTAATTGGTTTGTACATTAACTAAATATTTAAAAACAATTAACATGACGATTTGAGGTTCAATATCAGATAATAACTAATTCTATTAGAAGCGACATAATGTAGTTTTTTAACCACTGTTATTGTACCAGTTCTCGGGGCGTACAAGAATGTAAACAATGCCATATGGAATTTAAGACACTAGTTTAAACAACCACTTATATTTCTGTAATTACTGTGATTTGTTAGTATCTCATTTACATATTTAGAAATGGTAAATGTGACGTTACTTACGTATAAGTTTCCTCACAGCTAATAGAATAAGGCCTATTATACTTAATTATAACGAAACTTCTGCGAACTCCGACGCCATCGCAATCCAAAGAGAAAACGAGTAGAATAAAAATCATGCCTTGTCGTTTCTGTAAGTACATATTTATTCCACGCTGTGTTATTGTTGCAAGAAACTGCAGCGTCGTTTTCACAGGTACGCTAGCATAAATAATATGTTTGTAATACACAATCATTAATGATGATGGTTTATCGCGGGAAAACTTGACGATTGGCTGAGTTTCATCTCATGTTCAGCACATGAAAACACGACTGTCTTTCGCTTGTGAGTATAGTTATTGCCCTATTTGACTGAGTCAATAAGAATCCTGCTATTGTAATATTTTGAACCGACCTTGTCGGTTTGACCGGCAAGTTTGACGACGCACGAGACAATTTGGACGTATTAATTTTCAGCAACTAATAAATTGACTTTATTTATACGTCAGTATGTTCTCCGCAGCTACGTTGTGAACATTTCACGTCAACAGAGACTCTTACGTACCTTGTGATCCAGTAATCCACTTGCAATAGTCTGGATCATTCTACCAAATATCGTAAAGGACAATATGGGAAACTCCAACTTTTTAGCATTGTAAAGCGTGAGACGTGTTACCAACGACGAGAGCTGGAAAAGCTAGCAAAATTCATATTCGTATGTCTCTATTTTCTATGGTGTTCAGACATTTACAGACTGGATTTCTCTTAGGCTAATGGTATGGGAAAGTGTTTATTAATTTTTTAAATATTAACTTATGGAAATAATATTAAACAGAGTATGTCTATATTCCGAAATCACGATAAATTTCAATTTATACATAACATATACGTAAAACTTGAACTACCCATAGAGCAATGTGCTACTGTAGAAGGAACAGCGCTCATATCGGCGTGTGCTGTAAGCAAATAAAACGTCTCGTGTTTTCCTTATGAGTTTCCTACATTGTCCTTGTACTTAGAGCATAGATAACAACTAGAGAGCTGAGTGCCTATCCCTCCCCATGCTGTGAAGTGATGCCTAGATCTAATCAGCTGTTGATGGGCACCGAGCGAAACAAGTTTCATAAGTATTACTACATAGCGGTGAGCATATTGTATTTAAATATCACCCACATTTAAATAAGCATATGTAGAATGATTCGCTGTCGCATATTACCAGCATCCATCTATTCTCGTTCAATTTTGTGTAAAATAAGCGTTTGTTTACATGTTCTGTTTACATTGTCTTGGCATTTTCGTTTTCCAGTAATTTAATGAATGAATAAGACTAAATATGTTGTGTATTGATTGTAAAAGATTCAATAGCCAATAAATCTCATTTCTCAAGGTCTTTACAAATGGATGTCGCAGCATTAATTATTTTGTAGCGGTTTTCGTATATTTTGCCTATCGCTAGATGTAGGTTTCACAACAAAGGCACCAAGCTATCTCTAGTTACCCATGCTCTAAGACCTTGTACAATATTTGATTCTACGACGCAACCACGGTCTAAGAGGTAGAGGTCTTGACACTGCCTATGCTCTCCAGCAAGAGAAAGTGGTCCCTTCATGTCGCCGAGCGCTAGTAGTAATTTGGTGGACGATTTGTCTTGTTTACATCTCGCGTTTTAACATTTTTTGCAATTATTTACATAAAATAATGTTAATAAGGTAAGCTAATATAGTATATACATGTT
>PNEQ01005806.1:0-65307 GCA_003012365.1 Medauroidea extradentata
ACAACCTGCACTTTTTTCTGCTGTGAAGGCCACTTTTCCTTTTTTACGTGATAGTTTTTCTGGTCTTTTTATCCATATTTTTGGTGTTTTATAATAATTATTAATATTATTATTACTAAGTGTAAGTTTTCAAATAGTCAAATATGGCATCCGCAACTTAGTTTATATGTATTTATTTCAATGTTACTGTTTTAAATTGGTTTATAAAATATCTGTTGCTTAAAAGGATAATGATGGGCAGCTATGGCGATGGGGGAGGCTGAAAAAAAAAGTTTGTTGTGTAGGCGTGTTGTTATAATAATATTAATTATGGTCAGGGAAATTTTTAATGATTGGTCAGTGAAAGTCAGGGAAAGTCAGGGAAATTCATTTTAATATTTCTGTGGGAACCCTGGAACGTCTCGTAATATCCCGTACTCGTAGTAGCGGACTTTCACTGTAAACTGTTTTTATTTTTGATCAGCTTACCATATTCACAACAATTGTTGCATGTTGATATTTGATTTTGTTTTAGAAATGCGTTTGTTGCTGTGGTGGCACCGACTCTCTTCTCTTTCTGCACTGCCTCTGGCTGATGTGATGATACTAGCCCCACTAGTTGCTTACAATGTCCCACAATGAAAATTGGTAATTTGGTCAGTCCTCATATAATGCTCCGGTCTCAGCGGTGAGTTACTCTTACCTCAGGGTTCGTGGTATCGAGGGATGGACGCATGCATAACAGCATTCAAAAACACGTGGTCAGATTAACAGCCCATATTTATTACCTTCTTATAACAAACTCACGCAACCGCGCTTACATCAGCACGTACAAACTCCTTGTACAAAATAAACTTTAACTGAAAGAGAACTGAACTAAAATGAAACCCAACTCAAACAAAGAAAAATAGCACGTGCTAAACTCAAATTATAAACCGATAGTGGGCCGGCCACGCAGTTAATACGGCTGCAAATTCACATTAAAGGATCAAATAATTCAAGCTGATTACTAATGCATAGTTCTAAAAAGTCTTTTCACTGCCTTCCATCGCGGCCCCATCTCTTCCAATCGCACCCCTCGGCTTACCACGTGCGAACCTCGCACAACACGGAACACGTCCGGCCTCCTCGACGGTCCAGAACAAAGTGATCAGCAACGGTGACCACAATGGCATCCCAAGACACCATGGCGGCCTACCTTCCGGTTAGAATGTTCCATGACCTTCTAGCAAGATTAAGTAACCGGTCTGGATACAAATTAACCAAACTAAAATCACCGAAAAATCGGCAAAATTATGCTTACTTTAAAGACGTATTTCAATATTTTAGTAAATTATTATTGCAATAAAAATTATACTAAATAAAATCTTGGCATCGGACATTGCCGGCCGTACACCTTGCAGTATCCTCTGTAAACCCCTATCGGTATCGCCCCCGCGGCACCATGGCCGGGCTGGCTAAACTCATCTACATATTTTCAAAATAAATACCAAAACTTTCAAACTGCAATAACTTTTAAACGATCAATTTATCGTAAAATGTCAAAGAATCCATAGTTACTTGAAATTTCATGCCGTTTTAGAAAAGTCCACACAAGACATATTTATTTTAAATCCACGTGTCATCAGAACATTGAGAACTAAGAACAAAACTTGAGAATACATTATTTAACATTAAAATACTCCAATGAGAAAACTTATCACTAAGAATTGCATCCAGACACGGTTTTCTATTACTGTACTGTTTCGCCAGGCCCAATAGCGGTTTTACATTTAGAGTGGGTTTTCTATGAGATTTCTTGTTCAGCAAACTTATAATTATTACATTATTTAACTAAATGACTTACTTAGAAAATTATTAGGCTTGCAGCAACAAACATGGAACACATATATTGAAACAATTATTATTGACATACAAAAATTTTAGAAACACTCTGATTTTAAATAATTTACAGGCAATATATTAAAGTAGGGTTGCCGAGCAACACACTGGGGCTTTCGACATCAATAAATGCATCAACCCTGCCCTACACCTAACTGATACTAGGCTGACCAGCTCTTGGTTGTGAAGTTTCAGTAATTATGCAAACAAACAACAGCAGAGACTCTAGAAATACAACTGACTTATTGAAAAACTATACCCCAAGCACAGGCTGGTCGCTTCACATTGCGTAATAAACATTAGGCATAGAGTTCATTGTCACTGTCAATAACAAAATGCTGCCACACATTTGAGGTCATTGTTCAACATCAAGAATATTACTATGGGAAAAGAAAAATACCATATTTACTGCAGCTACACTAATATATTTTGCACTTCTTCGTTATCATATCCAAATTTATCGCTGCGGTGCTATGTAAACAAGTTTTTATTTTCGTTTGGCCTTGGAAGCATGAGTAAAGTGTGTGTCATCGATTGTTTTCCCATTTTGCGCTAGTCATACCAACTATCGATCTTTTTCATAACTATTGCATTAGCGCCATCTTGAAGTTTTTATAAAGCAGTAATCACATTACTGCGAATAACACTTCGAAGAACGTAATTTACAACTAAGTACCAGTCAATCAACAAGGATATTTTAAATAAAAACTTTTCTCTCATAGGCTGCTTTTACTTTTATGTCATTTAAAACGTAACGCCAAGCAAAATTTTGCGACTTGCGAATACCGCAGTAATATTATTCAACCAACTTGTTTATTGACGTTAGCACTAGTGTCTGTCTTTGGCACAGAGACTGTTAGCACAGCACTACATGACTCGCACCGCGATCACATCTATGGGACTAGTACTTGTTTATAGTTTCTATTGTTTTATTGCCGTTGGTAAGGAAGAAATGCATCGTTATGTAAAAATTATTTTGCTAGACATTTGATTTGCTTGTTTTTTTCCACATTCTAACTAATATATTTCATTAATTTTTATTTTTATAAACGAGCTTGTAAGGTTTCGTTTGAAGACTTGAAAGAACCGGTACCGATTTTGCCTTTCAATGCCGATTCTCGGTACCGGTTCTAAAGGTTATGAACTGATGGAACAGAGAACCGACACTCGGTTCCGACCCATCCCTAATGCCTAGAAGCACACTCACTCAATTTGTGCCCCCTTCAGCAAGGGTACACACTAATTATTTGATAAGAAGCACTAGAACGGGCACAAATAACCATACATTTCTCATACTTCGCCTGGGGCATCATGTTAAAGGAATCATACGCAACACTCTTACAACAACACACTGATTGAAAAGCATTTATGACAACAAAAAAAACGAGAGCATGCATTTCAATCAAAATTTACCTTAACCAGTTGGTTCATCACAATTTACATTAATCACAACATACATTCTCGTATTTATGTATTTAACAGCCAGTGCAAGAATCAACTTATCAGCATACAATAAATAACCCTAGTTCACATAATCTCAGTGGCATTTAACATTTAATACGCACACCCACACTTTACAAATAAGGGATAAGAGTTACATTAAAAGATAACATCATATTTAAGTTGCTCTGCACTTTGCCTTCGCACAGCTGCCATTTGACTAGCTCTCTCGTTGCAATGAGAGTAGAATACTACACCCTCAATACTAGTTCCTGACAAAATACACCTCGACGATTCGCCCATACCATGAATCGACCAGGATATGCCGAGCTCCGCTCAAGTTCTCCTCCGATATCAAGGGCAACACGCCTGTCCAATTTAACAGTACTTACCTCCAACGTCGGCGTTGCAATCAGCCGAAGATGGAACAATCATCCAAATCACTTGCTGATTTTGTAATGCCAACAAAGTAACACACAAGGACCACTGTCGAACTTCTCCATCGAGACTCGAAACCATTGGCTCGGGACAACCACGTCGGGAATTTGGTCAAACTCAGGACATGTTCTCTAGTCGGCTGTTCCTAACGAAGTGCGCCACTAGATGTCTGCTGGCGCTCACATACCACCCCTCTATTTCCCCCCCAAACCGCCTTACTATGTCATCCGCCACCATACAGTGTGCCCGGTGGCCTATCGGACACACTGCGCAGCAAACAAACAAGCGCACAAGCTTCGGTCGGAAGGGAAAGAAAGCGCTATCCAAAGGCTTCAAACCCAAATTAACTTAGACTCTGTGAGATTGAATAGCAGCTGAAAAACTCAAAAGAACCAAAACAAAACCTCAGAAAAAAGGAACAAAAAATAAACACTGGAAAATCGCTCCTAAACAAAACCAAACTCCCAGAAAAACAGACCTCAAATTAGCGTCAGCTCAATCCCCCTGCCCTGAAACATTTGCCTATCCTTCAAAAGAGTGATTCCTCAACGCTCTCAGGAACAATGCCCAGACCATCGCCCGACTACAACTTTCAACAACGTGTTACTAAAAACCTCCAGTAAGAATTAAATCGATTAAACTCTTATTAAATTTTACAATACCACAATCACAAAATAATCTCTCATAATATTCTCGTAAAATACAACAGTAAAGAACAATATTACAATGTTGATAATATACTACGTACAATAATCATTACATCCAACACTATGTTACAATTACCAAACAAAACTACGTACATCTTAATTGTACTGGCCAGCACTTACAAATACAATAGAACCCTGTTATAACATTTTTCAAGGGACCTGTGAAAAAAAGTGTTACATGCAGGAAAATGTTATAAGCAGGAATCAATATTTTTACACCAGTAAAAGGATATTACACAAAAGTAACTTAAAATTTGATAGTTTATGTACAGTGAATAAGCCTATAATGAGATTGAATGAGGCTATAGTTACTGTGCTATCAGAAACATGATGAATACATACATTGTGTGTATAATAGAGGCTTTCCCACTTGTCTTCTGTAGGTTCATGATCGTCATCTTTAGGATCACAGTTTTTAATATCACTGTAAAGTACACTTATGATACATTCCCAGACAATAATTTGTTTTTTTTACAGATATTTTTAGTCTACAGCTTAGTAAATTTATTAAAAATAATAGAGTTAAGAAAAATTTTACCAGAGTTTTGGTTAATGCCTGAGAAAAAAGGGATGTTATATGCAGGAAATGAAAATACCAGTGTTGTTATAAGCAGGAAATGAAAGCATTACGCTTTATGTAAAAATGATGGGACCAAATAAAAGTGATGTTATATGCAGGAAAATTTTATATCCAGAAATGTTATAACAGGGTTCTACTGTACACAACACATTAGACTAGAAGGATATTGTATCATTTCATACACACATACATACAGTAGAGCCCCGATTTAACGAACTCGGGAATAACGAAAACAGCGATTTAACGAAAGGATTTTTAGGAACCTTGAAAAAGTAACAAAAAAATTTATTAAATAACTTAGTGACTTTGATAAAATCTAAGATTAATTGTTATTTAAGTTCTTTAAAAATACTAGCCGTACATACTTATTTCTCCGTAGAAAAGCTTAAACCATCTATCCAAAAACAAAAAAAATCGTTAAAATTCGTTGAAAACTTTGGTCGATGGAGTGATTTTGAGATACGGACGCACGGGCGTGGCCGAGCGAGCGCCGCTGTGTTGCATAACAAGTGCGCGCACGTAGATCCTTATCCTGGCGGTTGGCGAGTGAACGAGCATCTAGGTACCCAGTCTGCACAGCGTGGCGGTGGACAGCACAAGAACTAATTCACAGATAGTGCTTCATGTCTCCGTTAGAATGCGCTGCAGTACAGTGTGTTCTATTGATTGATTATATTACCGATAGACTGCAGTGGTGTGCAGCGTGATTATTTACACTCGCGTCCCGTGATAAAATAAGTGAGATTATTAAAACAAAATACGTAATACTCGCAAAATTTTAACTCAGTTGTCATTAAAGAAATTTTTTTTACTACTTTTCATGGGAATTTCCTTAATTTTGTTGATGGAGCGGACGGGAGAGAGACGGAAATATTGACATCTGGGTGATGTTAGTCATCACTTCTTATGTGTTGATAGCGCGCAAGGGCGGCCTAACTCACCTTTCGCACGCTCTCCGAGCGTTCCACTGGAAGTTTTTGAAGTTTTATAGCCGATTTGTTTTTTTTTCACAGCTGTGTCTTAACTGTTGACTGTAAATGTGTTTTGTTATTGTTTTGAGCCAAGATACTTTTTTAAAATTACCTTAAATTCGGTCGAAACATGCCTGAGAATTTAACTTTTTTTTGTGTTTTGTGGGGAGGGGGGTTAAGTCGGATTCAACAAAACATAGATTTAGAGTAAACATTTTCGGGTCCCATGGCGTTTTGTTAAATCGGGGTTCTACTGTAGATGTTTGAGGGCCTTACATTAATCCCTTGACTTATGCATCTTCAAGTGGCTAGAATGTGCTTTCCTCTGCGTGAAAAAAGCACCATGTAGCTTAAGAGCCCAAGTATTCTGTCCAAGCGTCATGTCTACAAAATAAGGACCATCTTACATTTATTTATTAACCTAAACACAATTTTTTAGTTTTAACCCTGTTCCACAATTTTCATTTCCTGCCACCTAGGTCCTCCAAAACACACAATTCACTCTGGAATCACTATTCCTTGTGAACAGCACTGGGTACCCCCCTGTTTTAACATTATTCTTTATCTTTACCTTTCCCCTAGTTCACTCCTGCACCCTCCATTTCTCAGCACTTCTCGACACACTTAGTTGGGGAATCTTGCGACATCAGGAAACTTAAAAATTACGAAAAATATAAGACAAATGTGGTCAATTTGAAACCAAACTAGCCAGGAAAATAAACAAACGACTCTACTTTAAAATCCCAACTGTAGTTTGTATTTAAATTTTGAAAAGATGAATTTAAATTATACACGTCCTCAATTACTAAGTAATTGAATTCTGTTGTATCATCCCGAACACCTGATGAACCAGTTCTGAATAAGGCACATAGCCTGTTATTAAAGATTTAAAGTTAATTAAAAAAAATTTTATATAGCTTTAAATGAGGTGGGGAAGTGGCGAAACACTTCACACCAAGGTGGCGGCGGGACTTAGACTGCCCCGGAGATGAACAACCGTGAGCCAGGTGAAGGTAGGGGAAAAGGGAGGGTACGAGGCATGAAAGGAGGGGAGGCGACGAACAAGTCCAAAGACGCCCAAACTAGGCCGAAAGCCGACGGGGGCGGGCGCGTACTTCAAATAGGGCAAGTTAAGGAAGGTGTGTGGTGTGTGGCAGCATGGAGAACCAAGACTAAGATAGTGGTTCATTGCTCCACTAGAGCTCCGTACAGTGCGCTTACAACTGCTGACAGAGTGCTTTTTACGCTGCCTTGCATACTGTGCAGCATTCGCATACTGTGCAGCAGTGTACCAGCTAGTATTGAGCTTTCACCATCGCTACTTCAAACTTGTCGAACTGTGCCGAGTACTACTTTTTACTTACAGGGCATAATTTAATTCTTACGACAACGTCCAAATACAGGCGAAAGCCTTAACTTTGCCACAAAGTCATTAAATAAATAAAAAGTTACTTTTCTCATCAATATGGTTATGTAAACAAAATAAAAGTTCATAGACTGTAGCAATGGTAATTTAGAAGCAAGAGTCTCACTTGCCATTTTAAATTCCGCTGATACAGTGATGAACTTGCAGAGAAGGGTTAGGGATGCTGGGGTTTCACTGTCTGTGCCAGACTCATATTCACGGGATGCTGCGAGAGAGAGAGAGAAGGCTAGGGACGCCAGGTTCTATTTGGTTACATGCCATTACATTAATTTCTTTATAGTAAAGTAATGTGAGATTATGCAACACTCAAGTTACAGTGGGTTGATGCTCACTGCGAAGATGCAATGCTGCCACGTTAAGTTCTCTACCACGCACAGAAGCCGGGATGAGGAGATTATCGGATGCCACAGTTAATGTGACCAAATGAAGTTACAGTGTGTGTGTCAACTCATAAATTCACACTACAATAGCATGTACTGTACGTTAATTGTTACATGTCGCTGCCGGGACGTACACAAATGCACACGGTGGCTATCTTGACTTGACATCTCAAGAACAACTGCCTTGCGCTCATGGCACTGCGGGGCTGGCCGGCGAGCACGTCGCTGACACCACAGTGAGCTGAGTATAAAAGATCTGACAATCCCGTATAGATATATTAGTATAGAGCTGTTACGTTTACCAAATGCCTTTCCAAAGTTGCAAATTTTAATGCGTTGTAATTGATAGTTTTAAGAAATTGGGAGAATGTACTAAGTATGCAGAGGCATTTACAAAATGTAACTAGGTTAGGCAGAGTACAGTGAAATTTAACTCTAGTTGTTTAAAAATTAACTGAGCTATGTTTTTTTTGGATGTAATTTAATTGCAGCATGGATAACCTCTGGTGATAAAAGCTTCCTGATTGCTTCCTTTAAAAACATACATCCTCATTTTTTTTCTTCTCAAAAACAAAATTTAAAAGTACGGGTGTGTGCCATACATGGGCATAAAGTTTATATATATATATACACACACACACACACTGACACACACACACACACACACACACACACACACACACACACACACACACACACACACACACACACACACACACACACACACACACACACACACACACACACACACACACACACACACACACACACACACTGACACACACACAAACTAGCAGTCCCCGCGGCTTTTCTCGCAAGTATTATTCATAAGTGATATTTACTTTAACTGAAAAACCTCTTCGTACACAAGATTGATACTGCAATCATCAAGTGTTAGAATGTCCAAATGGCTCGTTGAACATAATCTGCAGCAGAATAAGTAGCTATAGCTCTTCATGCGAAAAGCAGTCTAAAGTTTGTCCCTGCCACTAACAGCGACTTCGCCTGGACCTTATTCAAAACTCTGCAAATTTAACGTTGTGGAGTAATTACAGATACCTAAAGGTAAGTGGTTAATCAAATGAAAAACGTCTTTTTACCCTGCGCACAACCATTGGTGACATTGCCCTCAGTTATATATTTTCAAAATATCACTTGAAGTTTAATGCCATTACAAAGTTTTGGTGGAAAAAGGTTTCGCGGAAACGTATTTGGTGCCTCAACCTTGATATTAGTGACATGATATATGTGAGCTGATATTGTCGAGGAACCTAAGTGGAAAGTGAACTGCATAATCAATTTTACCCCTTTTAAATGGCTACATGTTAATTACACTAATTCCATCTGCCTTTAAGTTTTTGTGTGACAAAATTGAACGTTCGCTTGCAGCATTTAACGGAAATTCGAGCGCAGAACAGAGGTTGTACAACACCACGTCTCGATAGGTTACTGTAGAGTGAAACTCGTGTATAAGTTACTTCTCGCTGCTTGTACTTGCTTTTTGGATCATCTGCCTTGAAAGTTTACAAACTTCATTTTGTTATTAATGATCAAGTTACATTATAAAGTAAAAAATATAACATATAATTTTTAAATACTTACGTATTCATCACTCTGACACGAACAACACCTCAATATCTCTACTGGTTAGATACAGTAGATATCATGGGTTGATGGAAACAAATTTTGTGCTTTATCACCCTTTTGGGTGTCGAATTTCAAAATATTTTTAATTCACATCTTAGACATTTGTATAAGTATCCAATTGACGCGCAAATCACGACGCTAGCCCGTTCAGTTGAATCAAAATTGATTATTCATTAAAAAAACACACATGACCACTGCACAGTACCGAGAGTTCGAATTTCGAAAAATCTTAAAACAGTTTTGCGATCATTTTTGTAATCATCATCCTGAAGCAAAAATTAACTGTATATCTCGACGGGTTCGATAGATATCGAGGATTTATCTAAAACACATTCAAGGTATTTTCACCACCTAAGAGAGTGAATTTAAAAAAACCCTTAAATCACATTTTAGACTACTTTACTGGTGTCTCTTGAACGTGAACATGACAATAGCCCGCTGGGTTCAAGATATATAGACAATTAACTGAAAACTGTTTTCATCATGTTTCACCCCTTTTCACCTCCATAGGTGGCGAATTTCGAAAATTTGTGCAATCACTTTTCAGGTATTTGAGTAAGTATCAATCTTAAACAGAAATCACGTCGCTATATAAAAATCAATGGGATCAATATATATCGATTGTGAATTGAAAACACATTTTACCCCTTTTTTTTAACCGCTTTAGGGTTGAATATGGAACATTTTTAATGGTACATGGGATATTTACAAAAGCATCAATTTAAAGCAAAGAGCACTTCGATATCTCGATTGGTTCTATAGATATGGAGCAATAATCGAACACACATTCCACGTATGTTCACCCCCATAATTAAAGAATTTCGAAACGTCGAGTCCTGTAATAGAAATTTGTATACGTAACCAATTAAAGTAAAAATTCACGACTAAAGCCAATTGTGTTTCAGAGATAGACGATTCATAAAAATCACATTTAGCCCCTTATTATTGCTTGGGGGTAGAATTTCAAAATATCCTAAAACTACTTTTTGTGTATTTACGTAAGCAGTATTTTGAAGTGAATACCAACTCTATATACCGAAGGATTCGATAGATATAAATAGTTAATCAGAAACACATTTAAGGTCTTTTCACCCCCTTAAATGTTGAATTTTGAAAAATCCTTAAATTGTCCAATATGCATTTTTATGAGTGTCCTATTAAAGTAAAAACCACGATGTTAGGCCGTCGGGTTCGAGCTCTATCGACGTTACTTCGGAAATAAATTTCACCATTTTTCACCCCTTTAGAGGTCGAATTTCGAAAAAATCCCTTTTTAGTGCTCGCCTACGACCTGAGGGGAACAAAAAAAAAATTTCACGATTCTAGGTTCAGTGGTTTAGGCTGCAGTTTGATATGTCAGTCAGTCAGTGTTCATTTTTATATATAGATATATATGTATACATATTTATATTTTTTTAAAGATAAATGAGTCAGTTAAAGTAAGGTTATTCATACATTACAGACTGTAGGGAAGGCTTTATTACAATGGAAATATAAACTATTGTAAATCATTAGCATTAAACACGCCACATTGGCATTACAGTCAGCCAAGACAGCGCGCATATACATCCTACCCAGTACGAGAGTGATAATCTAGGTCCTCAGAGCGAGGCATGATGGTGCAGAGAACCAATACTAAAATAGTGTTGCATTGCTCCACTAGAATGAACTACGGTACATTGTGCTATGTGCTGAGGAGGATTAACCACTAGTATACTGTGCAGTGCAGCGTGCTAGCCTTCATCATAGCTATTGTTTAGCTTCAAACACAAGTGGTGCTGAGAAATATGTATACTTCTGGGGCGTCATTTTATCATTAAGATGTATCTGTGTATTTAATTTAGAAATTCTTTATAATTTTATTTAGCTACATTTTCAAAAAACAGGCAATTAAATTAAAACTGTATGGTGGACAATAAATGTTTTCTTGATAGTAAGTTGAAAATGTGGGGTGAGGGTCATAACGTGTGGACGGGTGGTACATGAATAAATAATGTATATTTTCGCAAACACGCGTGATTGTTGGCCGTTACTACTGCCATGAAGGGATACTTCAAGACACACATAGTTAATACATCTCCAGCACGTGCTTCACTTCTTCCAATAACCTGCCGATCATGGGCGGCCTGGCCCGAGTGCAGCTGTCATGGGTATAGCATGGAATGAGTTGTTCTGTGCAAGAAATGCAACAGCCAATGCCATGCAGTTCAAACTTCTTCGTGCACTGTGCGTCCTTGATGTCAAGCCGACCTCCGTAGTTGTTGAGCACTGGTCTACAGTGAGAGGTTCTGGGTTAGAATCCAGGCTCAGGTATGGCTGTTCTATTGTCCCTTCGCCTACTTCACTCTCCATCTGCTAAGACCTTGTTGTTGTTGAACGCACGTAAAACTCTCTCACGCCACACTGATGCAGACGAAGCAAAACACTCGTTTCAAATTGCAAGTGGAATTATTTTTTAATAACTTTTTACAGTTTTATTCTACCTCCCAGCACGTCAGTTACACGTAGCAACACCCTTGTAGTTTAAACATTTTGGACTGGCTGAAATATTTTAATTAGTTTTACTGCGGTCTTTTTTGCTTTGTTATGGTATCAACTGTATTTTTAATGATCCTTGAGAATAGCTACTCCACATCTATAGCACTTTGCTCAGTGTCGAGGCGCTTCTGTATTCGGGAACAAAACATCCATCACCAGAAATACGTATTTATCTCAAGTGCTGTAGCTGTTTACAATGGAACTTTTTTTACACCACGCAATGTTGCACTTTCACTCACTTAACAAGACAATGGCGGGAAAGGCAGCTAGGCTACTAATTACAATAGAGGGTTGCACAAGTACTTACAGGTGGCACTTGCAGATAGAAAACACATACACACAGTTGGACACATTTCTCCACAGAAGCACGGTCACAACGTTTTGCCGACTACATCGGCTTCATCAGTTGATGAGCCTACTTTTTGTGGCCCCATTTGCTACCTTTGCATGAGACATGTTTTTTTTTTTTTACACTTTTCTGAATTTTACAAAAATTTTTTCAAGTTCAGAAGTGTAAAGAAGGTGTTCTGTTGTATCTATGATACGATGATACTGTGACGCACATGACCTTAAATTTTGACCTAAGTGAAAATTGAACACAGTAACTAGGATTTATTTAACAGTAAGTGTTTTGCATTGTTTGTCCACGAACCAACCTCCAATTCATATTGGCTACTCTGCAACAGCATGCTAACATCTGTGATTTTTTTAATTAAATGAAGGACCCAGTGTGTCGATAGCCTTGATATGTGGAAGGTCCTTCAAGTATAGGTTGCCTAGTAACTTCAGGCCACTACCAGATAAGATGAATGTAGCAAGTGTTTCACAGAGTGTGTGACTGTTGATAATAAAATGCAGTAAACCATAGTACATGAAGGGAACTTGAAATTTTACACTTAATACTAAAAATATTTTATACTGAAGAGTTATTTAATGGAAAACTTTCTGTAGAGGTTCCAGTAAATGTACTTTATTATGTTAAGTACTTTAAACTGAGATTTCACTGTATAAAGGAGGGACTGTCCATATGTTTATTTGTAATTCACTTATTTGTGCCATTTATTGTTTGACTTGTATGGCTTTAGTTTAGTTTACTGGCGGGCTTAATTTAAGAATGATTAATTATTTATTGTGAAGTAAATTGGTTAGACTATTTGCAGTTTAATAAACTATCTTGATGCAAAGACATATCCGTAGAATGTTGTTCAGAGAGTAATGCAAATAGGAATGTGGATTCATGTAGCTCTCACTAAAATATAATAATTTTGTGCTTGATATTTTTTGATTACTAATATTTTTTGTCATAACTATATGTTGTTTGTTAGTACTCATTTTACTGAACTTTTCATTTGCTGTAATTTTTCTCAGTAACTTTTTGACATGATTACTGCTCAGGCCAAGTAATTCATGAATTTCGGTTACATGCAAGGACAGGATACTTGAAGGCGACATCATGGTGCCGGGCCAGCATTTGTTGAAGGGAACAATATGGATTTTACTTAGGAATGTGTGTCGTAGCGTTGCTCTCCCACATCTCAGTACGTCACGTCTGGGCACTATAGTACTTTTACTTGTGCGTGGCACATTTTAGCATTTATTTACGGCTCAAATAGCGAATTTTGGAGTACATATTTAAAAATGTGGGAGTTCATTGTTATACATATTACACAAATGTGTAGTTTTTAATTTGCGGCAGTGCACTTAGTTATAATATATTTTGTAAATAAAAGAGGCCCGGAAGTCTATAATACTGTTGGTCACACTGGTCTTAGGAGTGTCCTAGTGTCTACCATTTTATTTTTGAGGGCTTCTTTTCTTGATCGTCTGCCGAAGGTGTAGGACGTGCGTGGCACGTTTGCAGGAAAAGCGTGGACTTGGATGCCGCCGCGCATGCTGGCGAGCTAAACAATCTACAGTAATTCACCTTAAAGTGTGAGACCTTCACGCCACATGGATTTTACCAGTCACGTTTTCGGTATTTTATTGTGGTTAAATTTAGCAAGTCCAGACTTGCAACCACCAGGAGGGCGGGATTTGTTGTGATGACCAACAGTGATAATGAGTATCGAGGCCTCTTTGTTGGTATGGTGCAAGATGAATAGACTGTTGTAGTAGGCATACTCAGATATTGTGCACGCACCTTCAAGTAACCTCAGAAACTCGCCAGTGTTAAACATTTTGGTATTATCCCAGCTGCGTCCTAAGTCTGATGCACAGCCTGTTGTTTGTAACGTGCCGAAAGGGGTTTAAGTAAAATTCACAGATACAATGCGTTGTGTTCTTTGTGAAAATATTTCCTCCACCTTCCAACTCCACTTTCGAACCCACGAACTCTGAACTCCCGAGTGTCATGTCTCTGACGAGCAAGGCGTAATACTGGGCCCGGAGTGTTGGCTGCCTTTATTCCAAGATTAATAGTGTGAGTACCATTACATTACATGATGTAGTGTGAGTACCATTACATTACATGATGTAGTGTGGGTACCAATACATTACATGATGACAGGAAAATTAAACACAGGTAATTTTTTTTACAGAAAGTCAATATTAATACACATAATTTATTTTCACAGTAAAATAATGTAAAAGTATGGTGAATTGAACTCGAGCCACATTAATTTAATACATTGCCAGAACTAAGAAAGCTAGACAGTATATTTATCTTCCTGGGTTCTTCAGAAAATGTTCCAGTCAGATGCAATATAAAGTGCAACAACACACAATGACTAGACAATAAAGCTTCACATTATACGTCTCAAACATTCTTAAAGGAATTTCGTCACACAATAGCATTACAGATTACAAAGGTTTAACACAAACAGATGCTCAAGTATCAGTTGGCGAGACTGGGGTGGAAACTGAACTCTGTATTACCTTAACTTGTTAGTTGTAGCAGAAACACATTGCAAAGATAAAACAAGCTGAAGTTTGGGTAGCCTGCAACATATTGTACATCACACAAGCTGAGAGCAAGTAATATACATACTCGTACATAGCACACCTTCATACATAGCATCATGATTTACGCAAGTAACAGGGGGAAAACATTTAATAGAAGAAGTGTACCAACAATTTGCTAGTAAATACTAGTAATGAGCAAAATCAATTTTAAGTATTCGTATATTCAAATTGTTGTACCAAAATTGATTAATCGGTTTTGGGCTGATCGTTCGAATGATTCATTCGTTCAGTTTGGTTTTTAAACTAATGTTAATTTTATAGCAATTGAAGAAGTATAACGAATGTTCACTCAGAAGTGAATATTTCATTCAGTTGTGGCCTGGGAATATGAACGATAAGGTACTCGCACGCAAACGTAGTATACGAGTGTAACTAGATACGAGCACGCAGATAATAATGAGATAGCGAGTAGAGAAGATAATAAATATTATCTACCTGAAAAACAGTCCTTGTCGGCATGTTATTTATATTAATTTTCTTTGTCAAAAAAGACTCTGAAACGAGATAAATGTATCCAGTGACGGCGAATAATATGGTTCATTATGTTTCGTGAGTGTAATAAGATAAACTGTTTTCTCATTCACGTTGCCACCAGATGACAGTTCTAAGATTTCTTCGTAAAATATGTGGAACAAAAAAAAACTATAACTTCACAAAGCTAAATGTGTGTGAAGCAGGAGCGCTAAGGTTGCAGCTGACTGATGTACGTAATGCATTATCGACTCTCTGCGCAAGCGACTCAGCTGGCGTGCAGTTCTTCACTATTATCCTTTTTTCTAAAGCGATGTCATTATTTTATTTTTATCCAGTATAGTTCAAAGTCTAATGCTCGGTTCTATAGTTGCGTTTTTCGAATCCAGTCGTTATTTTTCCAGATATGGCAGTCTGTAAAAGCCATTTCTAGGCCATTTTGAGGGGCCTGAAAATGATGTTTTAATAAACGTGCAGAATTTTCGAACCTTTAGCGACATAGTGTGAAGTGTGTGTTCTTTTCGTATATAAACCAATATAATGTGCGTTAAATAGTTTCTACATAAAAAGAACAGTTGTAACTCGCTGCAAGGCATTTGAAGCCCAGGTAGGGAGGCTCCTTAACAGCAGAAAAGTGTATTGTTCTTACTATAGTTAAATTTTGTTCACTCTCAAGGTTACATACATGGGAAACTATGTTTCAGTTTTAAAAAGCTAAGTGAAAGCAGTATTGTTTCTGTTTCATAAATTTGCATAAATGTTTACAAATCACTGATTAAGAAGAACATTTAAAAATATATTTTTTACTATATTAACAGATCCTAAATACGTATTAGGGCAATGAAACCAATCATAAAAACTCATCTTATGAATTGCTATTTTAAAAAATCAATTTGTCCACAAATTTTGTTCTAATCTGTTTATTCTAGCTTTGAGTATCTTCCCTGCTTTCGATTAACACTCTTTCAGACGGCACAGACGTTACAGGTACAGTAATTATATACAGATATGTTGATGCTAAATATTATGACGTCCAGAAAATGAGTTTTTATGTGCAAAATAAAAACTAATACTATTGCTCTTCTAGTCAAGGTTCAGCATTTTCAGGTATCGTTGCAGGGGTGCCCATCACCCCCCAAGACCCAATCCCCCCTCCCCAAATAACTCAACAACAAATTTACTACAAGTTATACTTCAGTACTGGAAAGACTACCATTTCGTAAAAATAATTGTAAACAAAGACAACTGATCTGGTTTTTACTAACCTACTTTGTAGGTAATACCAAGATAGTACTTGTACAATCATTACATTATTTTTCATTTACGATTAAACATTTTATTCTTGAAAAAAAAAAAAAAAAATAAATAAATCCCCCCAAAAAAATTCTAAATGTGCAACTTGCGCGATGATCCCTCCTTGCGGGCACCCCAGTATCGTTGCATTATTTGTGTTCAGTTGCTGGCTGTAGTGGTAAAAAAATTAAATCCAGCAACTTTGTAATCAAGGCAGATCCAAATTAAATCGGTTTCCTTTGTATTGTTTTCTGTTCACCACAGAATAAATCTTGATAAATTACGTACGTTTTTCTAACTGTTTTCGCTACCTTCCTAAAAACAGAATAGGTAATATAAACGCAGGTGCACGTAAAAGTTTGCCCCTTTTCGTGATTACGCGGAAAAAGCCGAGCAGTGAACTATACAAAAAAACTGATTTTTCACAAACCGAATCAATGAAACTATTGTAAAAGTGAACCGAAATGCGTAATGAATGAAAATCCAAACTGTGAAATGAATGAACATTCAAACATTAAAGTGAACGAACATTCGAACATCGAAATGAATGAAAATCCGAATGTTGAAATGAATGGAAGTTCGAACTGTGAAATGAATTAACATTAGAACTACGAAACGAATGAAAATCCGAATGTCTAAACGAATGAAAGTTCGAACATTACAAACGAATTAATCATCAATTTTGGAAAAGAACATTCAAACTGAAACCGATTACGAGAAACATACGATTTGGCCCATCACTAGTAAATACAGTACATAACAGTGACTGTTTATTTGTTACCCAGCTCCTTTATTCCCTAATTATTTTAAGCATTCTTATTTTTCCTTTTTTAAGGTTACCTGCCTTCCTAGAATCTCTTCTGCTTCTTTTACAGAGTGATGAGCCCTTAGAGCACAGATATCTAGAGAGCACAATGTTGTTGATGCTTGGATTCAGATCAGCTAATATGGGGCAGCTCGGCATATATTAGCTGATCTGCAGACTGTATTTCTTAACTACATATGGGGATAAATTTAGTCTGAGCTGTAAAAATTATCATTGTAGTGTTCATTTGCATAGAACAGTGTTGTAAAAGTTGTCTGCATATGAAATTAATATGGAACAATGCTGTATTTTCTTTATAAATAAAGTACATAATTTATCGGGTGTTTACATGTGCTTCTGCACTTACTATATAGGTACTCTGCCGAGTTATCATATTTTTAACAACACTAGTTAATGTTCACTTGTATATGAATAGTTACGTAAAATACGGAACTGTAAAAAACTATTTTATATCAGTACAGTACGTATGAAATATTTACATATTAAATGTTATAAAAGGTTGGGGAATAAATTTATGGGTGAAACATACAAGTGAAGGTAAATTTCATTAGTATTTGTTTGTTTTTATTGTTTAATGAAATATTTTTGTCACAAATATATTTGTTGTGAGATTACCGAATCATGCTGAGTACTCTGACAAACGTAGAAGCAATAGTCCTGATGGATAATTAGTTAAATGCACATTTGCCTTGCTTCTGCCACAAAGGATGAGATCACCGAAGTCTGTGTCCCGCTTCTTCAGCAGCCTTGTTACTTAACAATTCTGGTTATTGAGAGAGCAGTGAAAATGCATTATTAACATTTCCCCTTTCAAGAACATTATGACTTAGAGAACTGGGAATATTGGCATTGATTGCAAATATATACATACATTTAGAAGTGGAAATATAAATTGCAGCCACATTCATTTAACTATGTTAAGGCTTACAAACATTCACAAAGTGGGTTTTGTGCAAACATGCAAGGCTACCGTATTACTGTAATTCCATTAAGAATACCAAAGTAAACTGTCAGCAGGATTTAACCTACAATATGTCGTTAAATAGTGTAACATAAATAGGTTTCTTTAAATTCTCATAAAACTGCATAAAAGTGACTAAGTTGTTCTTGACAACAGTTATGTTTTGCCATATTCGTCTTCAAATTGCATAAATGTACGTATTGATCCCGTCTCAATATTGGCTATTGAACTATTTTATTGTAAATTGCAAAAAAAAATACCAATAACATGTTTTTTAATGATCCTATGTAATATCTGCACTGCACTGGATGTAGGCCTATTGATATGTTTGGATTAACATTTTGAAAGAGTTTGCTTATCTTATGGTGTTTTAGAGAAGAAAAATCAAAAACGATGTGGTAGACATGTTGGCACTGAAAAGGTTTGTTGAAATTTGCAGTTAATACAGGAACAGGAAACCCAAGAAAGAGAAATCCCAGAAGACTGGTTATTGTCTTCTTTGCGAGCAAACATGTTGCTATTCTGATGTACCTATTTCTGATGAACTTAATTTTGTAACATCAATTTAGCACTACTATAGTTATTACGTTAAATAAATGTGTAACACTGGCAATAACTGTTGAGTAGAGTAGCCATTAACTTTTTTTTATACTGACTTCCAAATTCCTGCAAATTTCTTAAAAACTGCTGGTATGGTGTTTAAGGTAATTAATACGAGTCTAAATTCACTAAATAATTGCTGTCCAGGTCAGTCACATGCTTACTTGATGTATTTCATAATTGACGACTGAAATCTGCAGGAAATACAGTGTTCAAAACAATAGTTTTTTTGTTTAAAGTAAAATTAAACTTTGATTATCTACAAGCACGTTATATTATATTCAGAAACTAAATTACTCCACTCTAAAGCCACACAGAGCAACACTAATTCAGTGAAGTGTAGATATTTAGTAGCACATATATGCAGGCAAACATTGGTAATGATTACACAAAAATAGCTCGTTGTAAGAATGCTATCATAAATGGGAGATGTATTTACAAAAGTATGGGTATCTTTGCACTATTTAAAAAATTTTAACCTTTCAACAGATTAAAAAAAAAGTTTAACACGGTTTAAGCTTTTAATTTTGGTATTAGCCTACCTAGGTAAATATACAGTAACTATTTCTGTACTAAACTGAAACAAAATCAGTACTTTGCATAATACAGAATTAGGCTTATAGATGCTCAGTAGCCAGTGAATTACAACATACAGTGTTTGGAACAGTTCTTCATAATTCTGAGATATTTTATTGAGAGAAATAAATGTTATGAAGATCAGTAATGTGGTACGACCTCGAAAAATAATTTACAAAGTTACTGAAAATATTCACAAACCCTATTAAAATAACCTTATTTACAACTGAATTTGTTACAAAAGATAAAAATTTGAAACTGCTGTTGCAGTAAAACATTGGTGACATACATTTTCCTCTTGAAAATTAAAATGAAAAACTAAATTCAAAAAACCCTAATGGACCCCTGGTATTATTTGTGTTGGCACCTGTACAGAACAGAACGAAACGAAAATTAATGTGAGAAAGACAAACATTGTGGTGTTTACAAGGAGAAGAGTATGGAAGGGGTTGGAGATAGAGGAATCTTCAGAATACAAGCATCTAGGCACAATAACATAGAGTGACTTAGGATGGAGAAGGCAGGTAGAGACAGTCGTGTTAAAGGCAGAAGGGCTCTAGGTACGATAGGGAGAATATTGAAGGGAGTTAGTCGTGCATTGAAGGAAAAGGCGTGCATTACAATGGTACGACCAATGTTAGGATTTGCGGCAGCAAAGTGGTGCCTGTAAGTCATTTGGAATTTGAGGAATAAGAACTAAAAGAAAGATACAAAGATGGGTGAAGGAAAAGGCAGGCTGGTGAGGACAAAGGCAACTTTTAGCCAACAATGATGAACAAGGAATTTGCATGGAACTCGAAGGACAGTAAAGCAGTGGAAAGGCTGGTCACAGTATACAAGATGGTCAATGTAGAGAGGTGATGAAGAAAGTTAATATGCCAACTACGTGGTGACTTAACGAGTGATAGAAGAAGATGCTTTGTACTTGCACAGAATTTATCAGGCAGTTATGTCTCTGACTGGTAGTATGTTAAATATTCTTTCAGGTATGTTAGTTATAAATCCCCCAAAACATAAAAACTTTGATTTAACAGCAGAGAATTGTATCTCCATTTTCCAAGGCCAGCTGATGTCAGTCAGCAAGAGGATCTACGATGTGTTAAATCAACCATTTTTACTGCCATTATCAACCCTAGTTAACAGGATTTTTACTGCCATTATTAACCCTAGTTAACAGGATTTTTACTGCCATTATCAACCCTAGTTAAAAGGATTTTTACTGCCATTATCAACTCTAGTTAACAGGATTTTTACTGCCATTATCAACCCTAGTTAACAGGATTTTTACTGCCATTATTAACCCTAGTTAACAGGATTTTTACTGCCATTATCAACCCTAGTTAAAAGGATTTTTACTGCCATTATCAACCCTAGTTAACAGGATTTTTACTGCCATTATCAACCCTAGTTAACAGGATTTTTACTGCCATTATTAACCCTAGTTAACAGGATTTTTACTGCCATTATTAACCCTAGTTAACAGGATTTTTATTGCCATTATCAACCCTAGTTAACAGGATTTTTACTGTCATTATCAACCCTAGTTAACAGGATTTTTACTGCCATTATCAACCCTAGTTAAAAGGATTTTTACTATATTGAAATATTCAAATCATACATAAATTGTATGTAAGTGTAAAATTTTACATTACATTAACAAAAATATTATAAATAAAGTTCTTAATTTCAGTCTACCACACAACACCTGAAATATTACAAGTGCTATTAGAACTTGATTAATAGAGCAAAACTAGTGACTTCACTTAGTGAAAGTGACAAACCACTTTCACAAGGTTCAACCTTGAGAATCAGTCCTGCTGAGAACAATAGCTTACACAAAGCCTCTGTGGTTTGCACAGCACGTACGCACCCCTCCCCCACACGCACACGCACTCATGCAGACACACAAGGGTAAAGTATATCAAATCATAATTTTTTAAAGACGTTGGTGCATGAAAAACCGGAAATAGTTAAACTGTTCATGTAACCACTGTGGTTTTAGTCTATCTCATATAAGTATTCCATATTTCGACAGTTCACTTCTGAGAAGCATACCTGTTAACAGGGTTGCAGATGCCTTGGTTTTTCCAGGAAGCCACGTAGTTCCAAACAATGGAACTGCCAGACTATACCTGTGTAAAGTTAACAAGACTGGTAGTGGCAGCTGCATTCATGAGGTGTTTGTGTGGACTTTAGCAGTTCATGTACATTTCAGAACAGCAGCTTTTTAACTTCTAAATTCCTCACAAATGCCTCACGTATACAGTTCCAAGTATCAATTTTGTTGTCAGGACACAGAACTTCAACTGTTATAAAAGGCACCACGTGAGTTTAACAACTTTTCTGTTTCCCATGCACCAATTCTCTTAACTTATTGCAACAGAAAAGTACAGTCAACAAAACTACGAGAAAACAAACCTAATACTGACAACGTCTCAATGCTACACATGAAAGAACACGGTACTGTTATAAGGCGGAATTCTTTGCTAAATTATCGACATTTCCAAATATTAAAATGTGTACAAATATACATAACTGCAAGCAGCAAAGAAGTGTCAAACTTCAGCGTTGGAGCCATCGTAGTCTTGGTAGAGTACAATGTGATCACGCGAGTTGACCGGACCATCGACAGCGGTGCGAGTGCCGTACGTACGCTGCAAGATGGACAGACCCTCGGCAGGGCTCGTCACACTCAACACTGACTCGGAGTGTGCATGGTGCTCTGGAGTTAATTGCATAACCGGTGGCACAAACTGGTGCACAGGGCTGGATTCCGCTGACGACGTCGGCACCGGGCTCGACTTTTTCTGCACATACACACACATGCACGAGAGAGTAGATATCAGCGAATGTGTTATGATATGTAGTTTTAAAGTATCAAACTCATAATAAAGCTCTAATCCAAGTGACAAAGGTCTCCCAACTGTTGGAAAGTAAACCATTACAGACAGCAACTTTGTTATGAAGAAAAGTATCTCAGAGGTGAGTGGAATGTAGTGAGCGAGAAGCAGGCAGGAAGAGAAGGTAGAGTACTTACCTGGTAGGAGATGGGACTGAAGCCCTTGCACCAGTCGAGGAATATCTGTGCCAACAGGAAGGTGACGGTTATACAGACACCCACCAGGGAGTAGATGGAGATGTCGTTAAGACCACGCCGCAGTATGGACAGAGCCAAGAAGCTGAGTTGCAACAACACGATGGAGAATATCACAGTGTTGATGGCCGAGGCATGCGTGCGTGGGTTTATTTTAGAAGGGCGGTACGCAAAGTACAGGTTGTAACGGTCCACAATGTGCTTCATGCACATGTACAGTAGCCCTGCACACACAGCCAACATTAACCACAAGCACCACTTCTCCACGTAAATACAATGTTACGACATGCACCAACCAACACATCTGGTGAGTATTTAAGCACATTGTGATCCAAAGTGTTTTAACAACATTCCTTGTGATGTACAACACATTACCGCTATCTGACATCACCATCAAAACAAATGCACACACAACCTACGTGGGCACTCACATTTTTACTCTGCATGAAATATTTGTGATTAGGAATCTTGTATTTGATAAATACTTGTATATACCGTATTTGCTGCACATATTTATAACTAGGAAAAGGCTACACAAGGCAATGCTTGATAAAACATTCCTTTGGATCATCTGACACTTTGGGCCAGTCACTTTATTTGTCCCTCAAATGTTTATTTATATATTTTAAACACTGCCACTTTACATGCAGTTACATAGCTATCCCATGACTTCCCATGCATTAACTGTTGTCAGCAGAGCTGCCAACATTATAAAACAATGTACAACACTCCTCTCAGTTATTTCTTATGTACTAATACTGACAGTTCCTGCATTACTTTGGGTTTTCAAGGTTGGACTCAATCTTCGACCACCACACATAATACCTAGCACATGCTTTCATTCAGCAGAAACCAAAATGATTTGAATGCAACTCATGACTAAACCTCTTTACACAGTACTGCTGGTATAACCACTCTGTGGCCCACATGATGCACACTAGCAGGATTCATGAAAAATTAATGTTGTTTTTTGAAGCAGATGATCCTAAGAAAGAAAAAAACGTCCTCTTCTTGCAAGTGCCAAGAATACACTGTTTACAAGAATATTGCAAATAAAATATTCAGTTGCTGAAAAAAAGGGTGAAGGAAGTAAGCAATACATCCGTTACAAAGAGGTTCACGTATTGTAGGCAATTATTTTTGGTTGCTTGTTATCAAAATACACACCTGAAATGCATCAGAGATAAAGGAGTGCGCTGGATGAGTGAGAGAGAAATTTTGGTCAGTGCTTAACACAGAGTTCTTTAGCGCTGGCGAGGGGCAATACGAGGTGAATATGGAGAAGTGCTGAAATGAAGGGGTGGAGGAAATGGGAGATCCCAGTGAAAACCCTTCATACCAACGGGCATCGTCCAGTACGATTCACTTATGTGAAAATCAGGGGGTAGACCCCACTGGAATCAAACTCGGATTGCCTTGGTGGGAGGTGAATGGTATGACCATTCAGCAACTGCGGCCCCATGTGTGCTTGGCTTATGTGTGAGTGTGGGGCTGTGTTGAAGTAAATTTCATGAAGTTAACTTAGTTGGAGATTACGACATGCTTTTAAAGAACTGCAGCATTTGATGCATTTTTCTGTGTTCACAATGCACATACATCATGTTGTAGACAATTCTGTGCTGAAAATAGCAGTTCTTGCCTACATGACAGATACACCCTACTATACTGTCGTCACAGAAATACAGATGTGCATTACGCTTGTAAACGGTAGTCTGGGAAATTGCAACACGACGATCTTTTCTTTCTTTCTTTCTTAGGATCTTCTGTTCAACAAAACACCACACTGCCATCCTTTTTTTGCTACCAATTGAGTAGGTGTACTGTGGCGGTACAGATAGTTTATATATTAATTTGAAAAAAAAAAAAAAAAAAAAAATATGTGCAACGCACGCCCACATTTACTCTCGGCCTAGCACCTGCCGGTAGAACACCTCTTAAAATCTAGGGTAAGTTCGTGGGTTCGAGCCCTAAACAAATGAAAGAGGTGAAGTTCCTGGCCGTTACATCACTTTTAATTCCCCCCCATAAAAAAAAAATGAAAAGTATAATACAGTTGTAGATAAAATGTGCGTGGCAGCCGAAATATTCACTAACACGTAATGGCTGTGATGTTGTGACAAAGTTCTCGGGTGAGGGAAGCAAAAAAAATAAATTCAACTACACAAAAATACAACACTCATCTCTACATCGCAACCACCGTTACTATGGTTTGCGGAATCACCACAACCGTTTGAGAGAAATAAAATAAGACAATTAACCGCGATGCCTTACGCGATACTTCCACTTCGCCCTCATAGTGTCACGCCCTTTCTTTACTCTACTCGGCAAAAACACGTCCTACCAACAGACTCACTGTAAGGAGACTGGGGCGAGGAACTCGTTCTCGCCAGCCACCAAGATGGCGGGCGGGATCTAGTCCCCCACTATCAAACATCCGAGCACACTCAGTTCACCAAGGCCAAAGCAAACAAAATTACACTTTAAAACCTGTGCAAACTAAAGTTGATAAAAATTAATGATGTATCATTATTTTTGTTAAACAAATATTTCACTTAAAATAGAGATATTTATATTTAATTAAATTCCCGCTGTTGGCGGAGTGATGCATTAACTTGGAGAGCAGTCAGTTTCAAAGTACGTCATTGCAACTCCCTGAAAAATCCCCACATTCCTAAGCCTTTGTTCACCCTCTCCCAGCGCCAGCCTGTCGTGCCCCTAGTTTCTCGGTTGAGGCTGTAAACTACAAGTAAATTTTATAACATGAATAAAACTTCAGCCCGCAAAATTACCAAGAAAATTCAATAGAGAAAAAAATTGGCAAATTGAATAAGGATTAAAATGACACCCGATAAGTGATGCTAAACTCAAATGATTTTACCCTTAAATTAATTGTCTCCAAGTTTACCCTGAACTAAATTAAGTTATTTGAAGTCATACAAGTAAATTGACATAATTAAATGCACACTTTCCCTCATACAAACAACAACTTTAACCTCCTCTAACAAATCTTATGTTAAGCTAGTTACCTGGCTGCCACGCATAAATCATTTATGCTATATAAAGAATTTTCAAAATTACATAAATTGCATTTACAAATAGTTGAAGTCGCCTATAAACAATGGTTTAATTCTTTAGGTGGATATATCTTGTAGTAATAGATCTACCTTGAATATTTCAGGCAGTTGCACAAGTGCAACCTTCCATTGGTCGAAAATGACATAGTAAAATACACATATAAAAAACATAAAAAAGGAATATTACTCTTGAAGCACTATTTCACACGTTGAAGCACTATTTCACACGCACTGAACACGGTGAAAACTAGCTCCTCTTATGCAGAAAGCCGGGCAACGACTCCACACTGTAGGCCATAATCGTGCCCACCTTACACTTGCACATTAATATCTGAATGGTAACCAACAAAACTGTGGTCTTGACAGACTGGCAGCATTTAAATGCAAACTGACACATCTTCTGGGGTTTTAAGTCTCCGAGAAAAATAAATATAAATTCCTTATGTATAGGCCTAGGGTCCAAAACATTAAAAACAAACCAAATTATAAAGGTGCTGGTGAGGCCAGACACTTCACAACCCCCCAGTAAAATTTGTTAAAACGGAGCTTAAAAGATTTTACCATCCCATCTCAAACAACAATCCATCCGACAATGCCAGCTTGCATGTGGATTGCAGAGCCTCACCAGGTAAGGGCTGGTCCAACTGTGAATAATGTTGGGGAACATGGGACTCCCTGACAACTACCAAGTTATTTTTAAACAAAATTCTTTGACAAGTGTTAGGAAACTAAATTTTATAAAGGTAATAAGGAGGAAAGAATTTAATTGTGTAAAACTCTTAAAAAAAAAATTCCCCAATATTGTCACTGTGCTAGTCCAAAGTGCCAAGGTCACTGGTGCACAACAACACTTAACTAGACATCATCATCAGAGTGCACCGCTCACAAGTGGGGGTCTGCAGCCTTATTTGAGAGGGAATTAAATTAATACAATAAGAAAATTCAAACATAAAAAGGTAGCTTCATTATTACCTACCAAATAACATGGAACCCTACCATCTTGGTCCCATTACTTTAAGCATAACATTACAATGCTTACTCTCACTGCTTTGACAGATTTGTTTCATCCTAAACTCACAAATCAACACATTTACACTTGCTGACTTTTTTTTGTGCCCAAAACTGCATGTGAGCGAAATAAAAAAATTCACCACCCCAAAATCATCTTTACAAATTTCTAAATACTAACAAAAACAAAACAGATTCCCCTCTCCCCCTAACAGAACCTATTATAACAAAACATTTGTTTCTGCTATATCTCCTTTCAACTGACTGGGTGGAGATATAATCACCTCCCTCGCCTGACTAATACTCTGTATATGACACTGTACTGGAGGTCTGTGACTCCCAAGCCGGCAAACCAAGAAGATGATCGTCAAGGTGCATTGTTTACAATTTGTGGATTAACGGTCCTATGTGCTAGACGAGAACTTGAGTGCTCCGAAGAAGTGTTTGTTGTGAGCTCCACATGGACATCTTCGTGTCCGCTCGGCCGTAGTCGGGCATGCTAGTGTGCTTCCTCCTTCCTCCCCTCTCCTTTCCCCTCCGCGCCAGCTGAGTTGGCTGGAGCGTGTGTGCTAGACAGTGAGTCTTCTCCCGGTCCGGATAGTGGGCAGTTGGCTCGCGAGCGCGGCGACACTTCCTGATAATATATTCTTGGTAAGTCTATAGTATTCTTGTTTTGTTTCCTGGTTACTGCTTTCTATTTCTAGTTTGATTTGATTCTGTGTGTTCTTCAGTTGAGTTTGACTATCTGGATTGTGTCGTCGCGAGCGCGAGCTTGGCACAAGCGGGACGTGTTTCCCTGCTTTAATTTTGTTAATAATGGAGAGCTAGCGTATTAGCTCATGCACACTAAGGTATTTGTCTCTAATTTAACTGAACCTTTCTTGACAGCAAATTGATTATTGTGTCTGGGTCATGCCCATTTTGACTTCATTGCCGTGTGACTTGTGTTCAAACTCTGTACCTGATATTGAAACGCAATATATGTTCTGCTATAAAGATCTTGCTCTAACATCATTAGTAGCTGTTTGAACCTGTTGTTGTGTATTAATGATAATGTTGAGTGTTAACTCATGGGTGGGTGTGTAAAGGCAGATGTGTGCTTTAGGCAGAGACAACTCGACTAAGATTGGCAGCCTGTGTATATGGTGTCTGCTTAAGAAGCGGGCATAAAACTGCGCGACTCTGCTAGGCTGTTATGCTTAGCGAGTTGTTCCAGGTTAATTAGGTGTGAGAAAATGCTCAACATTAGAACGCAACAGCACAGGTGTTTGTTTGATAGTCAGGGTGCGTTAGAACTGGTTTCTCAGTGTCAGACTCGTATCGTAGTGACGTCATGGGTGACGTTACGGAGTTTGTACTGCGTTTTGGGTACTTAAGAGTTGTGTCAGTACCTTACTGAGGCTGGAGTAGAGTTTGTATCTAGTGAAGATGTCACGGCATTGCGAATTAGGGCCTTGGCTTACATCAACTCTTTGCGGAGTATTAATGACTCGCATTTGGGTGGTGCGGTGTTGACTGCTGATCGCCCGATTACCGCCCCACATACTGTTCTAATAGGGCGCTTGAATGCGGTGCCGATTCTCAGAGTAGTGCAACCATATAATGTAGTGCACTTCCTGGTTGCTACCGATAACGTATTCTTCGGAATACGCGATAGCCAATGGGATGATTTTTTATGACGCGTTTGTCAGCTACGCTTGAAGGTCAGGCAGGCGATGTGTTTGTGCAAATGTGTGAGCAGGGCATGACATACGAGTGTTTCAAGTCACGTCTAATAGCAGATGGGGGATTGCACATGGCTTGGTCCGTGATCAAGAAACGATACGTCGATAGGCATCAGCGATCTGGTTAGAATGTTGCTGCTTTTGTTAGTGACATGATGTACGTGCGTGCAATGAATTCGCAACTGAGGTGTGCGGAGGATAAAATGGTGCAAGGCATCATGGATCGCATGACACCTGCAGCTAACGCTTCCCCTGTCACTAGGGAACAGTTAACACTCTTGGCTTTAGAAACTGAATGCCAACTGGCGTTGGATGCAGTAGCGTGTAGTGCGCATGGAAAGAGCGCAGAGCTTACTAAGGAGATAGTTCGTGGCCCAGTTTCGTGTGATATCACTGTGTCTATAGTGCGTCAGGAGGAACCAGCACGCGGTTGCGTGGATCGGACTGAGTTACATGGCTCGCGGACCAGTCATGGTCTAATGGGGTGCGGGCAAGATAGGGCTTTTGATCCGCCGGAGGCCGCAAGGGTTGAAATAAGAACAGACAATGGACCTACTCATGTGAGATGTAGTAATTGTGCCAGGTTCGGCCATGTTAGCCATTACTGTAACAGTAATCAGGTCCATCGCGAGGCACATTCGTGTTTTCGCTGTGGCAGGACTGGACATTACAGGGCAAATTGTTCGGGAAACTAACAACCGTCGCAACCTCTGGTGCCAGGGTTTCGCCCCGGCGTTGCTTTCAGGTGGCACATACTGATTGTTTGGTGTCTGTGCTGTGTTACGGTCTTGATTGTGCTGCTCTGTTAGATACAGGGGCGTCGCATTCCTTCGTACGGGAAACATTATGGAATTTGCTTGTCAAGCAGAATTTTCATTTGTCCCGTGGATTTAAAACCAATGATACTTTGACGATATGTGTAGCGAATGGTCACGTGGTGAAATGCACAAGGTCAGTCACCTTGCATTTTAAAATCAATAGATTTTCCTGGTCACATACCTTTTGGGTGATTGAAGGCCTGGTGGCAGATTTAGTCTTAGGCACTGATTGTTTGCATCTGTCGCAGACGATAGTCGATGTTGGCTCTCGCACCCTAATTTTTACGTTTGCCCCAGTGGTTAAGTGCTTGTTGTTATCATCTGTGAGAAGTGGGTTAGCTCCGTTTGGTGAGATCATGGCTGTGTCACATTGTGATGTGAGTGGTGTGGATGTTCTGTTGCATGAGTTTGACGACGTAATTATGCCAAGGATAGGACGGTGTAACGTTCTTCCATACTGCTTTACGGTCATAGATGATGGACCTGTCAGAGTGCCATTTTACACATATGCTCCGCCTACGTTGGAGGTTGTGCGGGAATTAGTGAATAAACTTCTGGACGTCAGGGTCATTTCCCCCCCTCCACGTCAGACAATACTAGCCCTGATTTTTTGGTAAAAAAAGGCTAATGGTGGATCTAGGCTGGTTACGGACATGTCTGCTGTGAACCTCAAAATTCATCTGGACCCATTTCCAGCGCGGACTGTTGATGCGGTGTTGCAACATCTGGGGAAAGCATAGGTGTACTCTGTGATTGACTTGAACGCGAGTTTTCATCAATGTTTACTGGATCCTAGTTGTAGGAAGTACACAGCTTTTCACATGCAATGGGCGCAATAAGAGTTTAATCGTATACCCATGGGCGCCAAGTTTTGGACTCAGGCTTTGTCACGGGTCTTAGACCAGGTGTTGTCGGATCTGAAATTCAAATGCGTAATTAATTATATCGACTACATCATTGTCTATAGCTTGTCATTGGAACTACATATTATTGATTTGAGGAAGGTCTTGTCGCATCTGCGGGAAGAAGGGCTCACTGTAAACCCAGCCAAGGTCACGTGGGCCTCCTCATCAGTTAAGTTCTTGGGATACATGGTATCTGGAGGTCGTCTGGTCATGGATCCGGACCGAGTGACTCCCGTAGTGAATTTTCCACAGCCCAAGACTGTGAAGGGAGTTTCGAAATTCATTGGCCTACTAGGATATTACGCACGTTTCATTCCACATTTTTCAGAACTAGCCGCCCACCTTAACCACCTTAAGCGGAAGGGAGTAAGTTTTGAATGGGGATCGGAACAGGAGGAAAGCTTTAGAAGACTTAAGGCTGCCCTCTCTGCTGGCCCGTCGTTGCATTTGGCAGACTTTGATCTGCGGTTCGTGATTCATGTTGATGCTTCAAATGTCACATTGGGCGCGAACTTATGTCAGTGGAGAGACGGTGCTGTCTGCCCTGTGGCTTTTGCAAGCCGTACCTTATCAGATTCTGAGCGACGGCTTAGCGCCTTTGAGAAGGAGGCCCTGGCTTGTGTTTGGGGTACTGCCAAGTTCGAGTCATTTGTAGGGGGTGTGGAGTTTGATTTATGCACCGACAATCAAGCTGTGTCGTGGCTGCTGTCACATGCTAGCGATTTTGGGAAATTAGGACGCTGGGCATACCGATTGTCGCGGTTCCAATTTGTGGTGAAGCATATCCCTGGTTCGAGTAATGTGGCCTCAGACGGCTTGTCGCGGATGTTTTGCCCCGAGGACTTTGAAGAGGGTGAATCTGCCTCTGAATCTGAGCGAGGTGTGTGCGTAGCTTTCAAGACTTACAGTTTGTTCTATCGCCGCCTGAGTGATGCGCAAGCTGAGGATGCCTTTTGTAGAGAGCAGAGGGATGGAGTGATAAGAGGGGATGATGTGCCGTATGCAGTATCTGATGATTTACTGTACTATACGGGCCCTCGTAAGCGTTCCAGATGCTTGGTCATCCCTGAAGGATGTCGTTTAGAACTTCTAGCTTATTACCATGACTCCCCCTTTGGGGGCCATTTGGGACGTCAAGGGACGTTGAGTAAGCTTGGAGCACGATTTTATTGGCCTACTATGGCTGCGGATGTGCGTGCGTATGTCCGGCGCTGTGGAGTGTGTCAGCGGGCTAAGCCTAACCGGAATTCAAGAGTCGGATTATACAGTATGGATCAGATTACATATTCCTGGGAGGTTTTGCACTGTGATGTGTTTGGGCCGCTTGTTTGGTCAATCAAGGGAAACAAGTACATACATCACGATTGTCTTGGATGTGTTCTCAAACTTCGTGATTTTAATTGCCATGCGCAGTTCCAACGGCAGCCTGTGTATACGGTGTCTGCTTAAGAAGCGGGCACAACACTTAATGTGAAGCATCCTAATAATATAAGAGAAATATTTACATCCACCCCGCTGATGAGCAGACTCGCCACACACACATCCGTACGCAGGAATATATCTACGACAGCACCACAATGTACCGCAAAACATACAAAAAAATTTTTAACAAAACTGGCCTATTTGTAGATCTTTAAATGGCTTCAAAGAAAAGGAGTTATAGGTGGCTTTTACTACCCCATCCTGCTCTAATTCACCTAGTTCCCAGGAGTTTAGTCCAACCTGCCGACAAATGATGAAGGGGCCGTCAAACAAAATAAAAATTTTTTTAGTTTCTTTGCTTTTGAAGTCACTGTGTTCGGATACCCTCAACAGGACTTTATCTCCCACTCTGAAACTAACACCAGCTTTTCCCTGTTGTTTACCCACGTTGCTCAGCAGCCTGTGCCAATCTCTCCTTAACTAGCTCAAACTTCTTTTCTTGGCTTAAAGCCACTTCGCCTGGAAATCCTACTTGGGCAGTAAGTGAATCGCGCATGACACCTCCACGAACTAAACTTAATGGTGAAAACCCTGTGCTACTATGAATATGCATGTTGAGGAAATCATTCAATAATGGAATGGCTTCTGCCCATTTAGTGTGATTATTATGGCAGTACGTCCTTAAAAGGCGCCCTATCTCACGCATGCACCTTTCCTTACTATACTCTACTGACCCTTGTTCTTGCATAATTCCTAAAGCAGGGTCACGTGTGTGGGAACTTGCTTTATCATCCGACCCCCCCGATCAATATTCCAATCGTGTTCCTGGTCCTGGCCTGGATATCGCTGGTATCTCCCGGCTTCCACATGACCATTGACTCTCCCTCGCCGCTGATCAAAACAGCCATAACCTCAAAAATTATGCCAATGGTCTATTTGCGACTGTCCCCGATGCGCGTCAATACTACTACAGCTATGACCACTTTCCTCGTCACCAATACGGTCCATTTCGCGCAACACCCTGCGTAGTTGTTCTATGGTGTGTATTTCCTTCCCCACAAGCATGGGTTGAATTGCAAGTGGCGTCTGCGAGAACACGAGCATGACGATGTCAGCCTCCTAAAGAGGATGGTGATAAAATTTTGATCTCTCAGCTACCTGGCTCAAATGATTCTCTATTTCTCCCACTTGACAAGTTCCCCTGTATAGGTCAGCTCGGGCAGCTCCCTGCCTTCTAACATCCCAATACTCACTTGCTTAAATTCCTCTAAACGTGTAATACTATTTTCACACAGCTTGTACCAGATCTCACACTTCCCAGTTACTGACTTCTTTGCAACTATCAGTTGCTCATTTTCCGAGCAGTCATACAATTTGAAAAATTCATCAAGTTTCTCCAAATGCCTTTTCGGGTGATCACCTCTCTCATCCTTAAATTGTGGTATGTCCTGTTTGCGGTAAGTTTGCCCCAGGCGTAACAAACATGTTGTTCCTCCACCATCAGAACTCATTCCTGGCATGACTTTATGTTTTATCGCATCATCAAGTTTTTGTTTACACTCCTCAAGCTCACTAGACATGCTGCTAAGTACCACATGGACATGTGCCTTTAAACGCTCACATTCCTTTATAGACTCCCGCTCCCCTCCTTTTACTTCTATCATTACATCAGATCTCAACTTGTCCAACTTAAAAAACTGGCGAGACAACTCTCCGCGACACTCAACAACTGCGCTTTCGAGGGTAACACTACGAGCAATCTGCTCAGATAATTCAACGACGCGTTCAGCACCTGTTCCCAAGAACTCTACTCTGTTACTGAGCTCAGCCTGCTCGATTCCTAACTGTTTAGCCACCCTATCAACACTTTCCCGTTCAGTCACTCGTTCCTCTCTCATTTCCTTCACTAGATCTCTCATCGCCTGCCTTCCATGCTCTCTTTCTCTCCTCATTTCCACGACTAGAGATTGATGTCTTTCTTCTGTCTCTGCCCGATCCTTTTCACGTCTTTTTCTGCCTCTGCCCGATCTTTTTCACGTCTTTCTTCCGCCCTGCGCATTTCGGAAACTAGAGATTGATGTCTTTCTTCTGCCTCTGCCCGATCCTTTTCACGTCTTTCTTCCGCCCTGCGCATTTCGGCAAAAAATTCGCGGTTCTGTGCATTTATTATTTGCAGGATAGAGTGGGCATTCAAAGTTCCCGGTGTAAGCTGCAATATTTGCGGAATATCGATATTGGTGTCAGGACCCACAGGACTACTCAATTCACTACGCACAGGCGACTGAATACTCCCATCAGTGCTACCTGTTTCTTCACCCCCCACAACAGACATCTTTGGTCTCATGGTTTGCAACTGGTCCCCCTGTAGGTAATCCATTTAGACAAATTACCGCGTGTGGCACAGATACACAAAACAACAAACACTTTTATCATGCCCGGCCTACTTCAGATGCCGCAGCTAAACAAAATTGATGCTTTAGTCTACAAGACATAACACATAACAGCAAAAAAAAAAAAAAAAAAAAAAATATATATATATATATATATATATATATATATATATATATATATATATACACATACACATATATATATATATTCTTTTTTTACAACTTCAACTCATTCAATTTGCGCACTTTATATCCCGTTCTTTTTACTTAACAGAAAAAGGAACACTTAGGCCTACACGATATGTATATGCAATCCTCCTACAAAAATTCTCATAATATTAAACAAATATTATTGTTACACACCAACATTCGCTCAGAATGCACCAGGCTGAGAACGCAAATGACAGGCACACAAAGGGACACAGCAACACTTAGGCCTCACAGACCCCTGCACTTGCGAGACATAAAAAAAAAACTGTACTCGGCACACTTGGTTACCTTTACGAAACACCGTCGCTAGAGCCGCTGCCCGGCTTACCTGCACGTTTATCACGCTCTACTTTCAACCTAAGGTTTGTTCGGGCGACCTGAGATTTCTGCCACCGAGAGCAGGGCAGGAAAGAGCAGAAATGGCACTGCCATTTTCTTGCTCCAGTCGGACGCCAAAATATACTAAGTGTGTTGTTTGTTAATCAGCTGATTGTTATTTTGAGAAGAAATTTTCTGGAGTATGGCATTTTCAGGCGCTTAAGAATTTCTTCTGCAAAATGTTTTCAATGAATATTAATCGACTGATGATTAAATAAGTAAATAAATGAATAAACATTTAATTTTCTTCAGAATCAAGTTGCTACCTACTAAATTTAAATTTATTAATTTGGGTGGATGTGTATGTTAGGCCTATATATCATGACACATTACAAAAAATTTACTTACTGTCTACTGCGGAATTAGGTTTGAAAGTAGAATCTCTTAAAAAACATGTCTTTGAAGAGTATCACTGATCATGCAACACTTCAATTTCCTCTAAGACGTTCAGGATTAAGTTGCAAACTAATAAAAAAATCACCCTGTTTATTAGCAAGAAAAATGTGCCTCAGTATATTCTAGCTATTTGATTTTACAAAGACATGCTGGCCGATCGGTTAACTTAACTTGTATCTAAATTCCCGAGGTTTTAGATAATCATAGCCTAGTTAGTAAAATCTACTTGGGGTAAACACAACTTTTACCAAAAGAGCAAAATTACCAAAATCATACCTGATTTTTATTTCCTACAGTCAACAATAAATACATACTATATTATCATCAACATTTACTATGTTTCCCACATTTTTCGTAGGATAGCCAAACATTTTTCGAAAATACCGTTCAACCAAACTATAATCTTCAAACACACTTTTACCTTATTCTAAAGTCTGACACACTATAATTAGTATTTCTTCAGTATTTTCAGTAATTTTCTTTATGAGAGATTATTAAAGTTAAAAACTGAATAAATTAAATTAGTTCTATTTAATGAAACTGCCAAGATATCATGTTATTTTATTTTAATATTTAATATTATAAAGGTCCACTAAATTAATTTTTTGAAAGTGTGACATCCTGCCACAGATTGTCATCCTCTGTATGATTCAAAGCATTCGACATACAGCATTTTTAAAATTCTTTTACAATGCTCTCAAGAGTAATGCTCTGTTATGCTGCTGAAATCTAAGCACAAAGTTGTGTGACATGACATTTTTATCTTCCCCGATGGTGTCAAGGGATGGTTGTCGCAGAGAAGACAGCCACTGTACAAAGCTCTCAGACTGCCTCTGAAGGGTTAGTTTACTGCCACATCTAATATATGCAGTTAGGATGTCTCCCACCTGCTATTACCTCCAAGTCTGTCTTCTTCTGCAAGGAAGCTTTCACCTCTGTAGTAAGATGGCCACGGAATGAGTCTAAAACAAGCGTGCCTGTCTGGCCAAGTAGAGCTCCTGGTCTTCTGCACCAAACACACTTAATACAATCTTGGCACAAGGCAGAGTCCATCCATCCCTTCTCACTGTGACTTTTCCCTTGGCTTTGTCTTAATTTCAAAAACGATGTAAGAAGGTAGCTTTCTTCCATCTGCTAACGCTGTTAGCATAACAGTTATCTTTTGTATTCACGCCTGTAAGCAGTGTTCTCACAGACTTTGCCTCCACATTGTCCACTGTTGTTGACCCTGGCGTGTCAAAATACACTGCTGTTTGGTCAGCATTCAGATAGCACATAGCTGTGTTACTTCCACAATTTAACAATGTACCTTTGGGAAGGACAAAAGTTTTTCATCAAAATTACTTGGCAATTTTTGACAAACAGATATTGTGCACCGCAGTATCAACCCAAACACTCTCATCATTCTCCGGCAGCAACCAATATTGGCCTTGAACTCAGCACTCGGAACAACTTATCCTGCTGCCACTTCAATAGCTTTCATTACTATTATTTCCCCTAGCATTAGTTATCCTTCATCACATTTTGCTTTGAAAAACAAAGCTATGCTCTCATCAACTTCAGAAAATCGTTCTTTCAATTGTCCTCAAAATGCCTTCTGTGATGAATGAACACTTCGCAGCTTGTTGTAATCCTTACGCCACAGCTGGACATTGATTTCTGTGATGCTGTACTTTCCTGCAACAGCACAATTGTTGGTTCACACAGCCATGTTGACGACCAACACTATAAAATTCGCAGCCTGTTGTAATCCTTACATCACCGCTGGACATTGTTTTCTGTGATGCTCTACTTTCCTGCAGCAGCACAATTGTTGGTTCACACAGCCTCGTTGACGACCAACACTATAAACTTCGCAGCCTGTTGTAATCCTTACATCACCGCTGGACATTGTTTTCTGTGATGCTGTACTTTCCTGCAGCAGCACAATTGTTGGTTCACACAGCCTCGTTGACGACCAACACAATAAACTTCGCAGCCTGTTGTAATCCTTACATCACCGCTGGACATTGTTTTCTGTGATGCTGTACTTTCCTGCAGCAGCACAATTGTTGGTTCACACAGTCTAGTTGACGACCAACACTATAAACTTCGCAGCCTGTTGTAATCCTTACATCACTGCTGGACATTGTTTTCTGTGATGCTCTACTTTCCTGCAGCAGCACAATTGTTGATACACACAGCCTCGTTAAGGACCAACATCACAACATCTCTTACAACCACTCTTTATTAGTCTCGCGCTTGTTCCTCGGTGTTTTTAGCTATTTACTGTAATTTACTAGTGGAAAATACCACACTGGTAATGAATCACATTTAAGTAAATAAGTACCATAAATGAAATGCAAAGAATGCAGTACGTTGGACGAAAACCACAGACGCTAGTGTAGGGATGGGGAAAATATACTGTCACAGCTATTTTGTCGTTGCGACAAGGCATGTCGTCTAAAAGTCGCAGGGCTAGGCCGAAACATTGACAAGCTGTTCCCGCGTCATCGATACTTCGATACATTCTGCCGCTTGTGTCGCCATCTGTTACCCTCTACCCGTACCTTACGTTCATGCAGATTAGAAGCCTGCCGTACGTTTATAATAATTGTTATTGAATTTCAGAATGAGAATATTTATAAATGGATTTATTTTACATACCGCTACAACAAATATTAGTGGATGAGAACAAAGGGATAACTGCATAATTTGTTGTACATTGGAGTAAAGATATCGAATTTTCTTTTAATGAAATATTTTGTGATACGTATAAACGTTAATAATTATAGAAATTTCTCAAAATATTTGTATTGCTTTTGGAATATAAAAATCCAATAAAAACAACCAACAGTCGGCTAAGCATTTCACCATAGTATTCTGTACGAGCTTGACGCACTGGGTCGCGCCCGAATAGCTGCGACATGTGACAAGCTTTCCCATGTTGCTCCTTTCTTCTCGAAGAGCGACACACGGCGTATATGCGACACGCCACTTAAACAGCTACATCGCTACATGCTAGGGGCGGGATGATATTCACGGACTGTGACTTTGTCACCGATATTTTTTTGTCACAGTTAGAACTGTGACAAGCTGTCAGAAAACACAGTAACAAAGTCATGAACCAAATGTAACTGCTACATCTACCGGAGCTGTGACTGTGCACTCCTCCTGCCATCCAACCAAAGGACAAGTGATCTTTTGTCAGTGATATGAAGCAAAATCCTGGTGAATGTGTCACACCACGCGCCTAATGACTGTGATAGGCACTGTCATGTAAATAGCTGTTGTCTGTCAACAATACTCGTGCTACAAAAATGTGGCCGTGTATAACTGTCGCCGATACTTTACTGAGACAAACGTGTAAACGTTCAGTAATGTGTTTGAAATATTTGTAATTGTACCATGTTTTCTTTTATTTTATTTAGTTAAGTGATTTGATTAGATAACACAGTAAAATTAATATTGATTTATGTATCATGTTATTACTCGTTAGCAATAATACACATTATTTAGCACGATTATGCATTTTCCTCTGCATTGCACACATCGTAAAAGAAAGCAAATGACCAACAGACATACAAGTGTGTATTCACTGTTCTTGTCACAGGGTATAGTAACAATTCACGACAGATATACGGGTGTGTGTTCACTTGTCACAGTGAAAAAAATTCACAGAGTTTAGTGACAAGTATTTTCTGGTAACAGTCACTATCGTCACTGTGACAAGGATGTCACAGTTATTCCCAGCCCTAATACATGCCGCAACTCAAGGTCACGACACAGCTGTAGCTGTAGCTTGTCGCTGCACCATGTTTGTCGGGACAAGCTATCAGTCGGTCGCTCACACGGACTAGCCGCGACAACGCAGCAGTTACAAGCGGATGCATCGTGAGTCACGGCCGGGAACGATGGAGCTGTTCGAGTGGCGTGTCGCATATACGCCTTGCAGCGACAGTGCGTCGCTCTTCGAGAAGGAACTGCTCGGCATGCGACATAAAAGTTGTCGATTATTGTGACTACACGCAAAATAATATGTTCTGGTTATTTTTAAGGAAGCAATGCTTTTCAAACGTGATTAATTTGTATTAGTTTGCCTTTTTTTGTTCACGAACATAAAACATAATAACTTTTTAGATAAATAACTCAAGCCTCGTACATGTTGTGCATAAATACAGTTTGTTTTGATTTCAGATTTATTCTAAATAAAACAGGAAATAATGGTAAAGGTAAACATCCTATGAACAAACCATGTAACCGTCCTCCTGCCTCGGTTGCCAGAAACGTGCAAACACCCTCAGCCTGGTTGCAGCATGTTTGCAAACACTGTTGTAAACAGGAGCGCTAAAATGCTCTGTTCACAGGTACCGCTACCAATTCAACCGTTAAAATACGCATAATAACAATGGTAGAGAAAAAAGAGGTGTGGCGTAGACAAACTGTCATAACACTAAACTCCACAGTGGTCGAGCTATCAGTATTTTCCTTGGTCGCCCTACTTCTTCACCGACTTTGTTGCTATTTAACTACAGAAGTTTGTGTACTTTGTGTATCCAATGGCGTTTATTAGCGATTTATTGTGCTTACCTGTATGTATGTGATATGGAGAGTGCTAGTAGAAAATCATACGATGCAAAGTTTAAGCGGCAAGTCGTAATTGAGAGTGTGTGACGTGTTGCGAGATAACACTGGGTTGTTTTAAGTTTTGCTTATTTTATGAAATGAGAGACGTACTTGTCCTTTTCGTCTTTTTTTATGGAAAAAAAAAAAGTGAAGTGGGTTGTTCTAATTTTTGCTTATTTTATGAAATGAGAGACGTGCTTGTCTTTTTCGTCCTTTTTTATGTGAATAAAAGTGCAGTCCCTATCTCCCCTTTCCCTTCCGGATCATATGGATCATATACCATATACGGTAACAAAGGTGGCTGGGACCTTGAAGGCGAGAAGGGGGGGAAGATAAACATGAGGCTCTGCTGCGGCAAGACAGGATGCAAGCTGCATGTGACTATCGGGCAGTTATGGGGGAGGGGGAGGGAGGCAGAGAGGCAGCTGTCACTCTTGTGCCTGTGTGTAGCTTTGTTTTAGGCTGGTGGGGCGACAAGCAACAGTTCACATGAACGCAAGGTCGGACTTGTTTTGAAAAGAAAGGCCAGTGTGTGTCTTAGACTCGCATGTAAACTTTTTTTTAAACATTTTTAGCTCTAAAAGTGGGGTGCATCTTATGACTCGTTGGCGTCTTAGACTCGCGTAAATATAGTAAACTACCTATGACAAAACTAGCAGGGTTCCAAATTTAACAAAGTGTACCCCATCACTGTGCACCGTCTGGTGCTCTGTACGGCTACGGTGGCATGCGATGGACTCTTTTGGGACTGCTATCGACCCTACAAATTGTCTTTTTTGGCTCGGTTCACGACTTCTTAACCTCCTCTAGTAGAATTCTGTTCTCTTGTTTCCCCCCTCTCCTCATCCAGGCGCCTGCGCAGTTGTTAAACTCTGGCCAGGTTTAACTGGTATGCTTGTGTCCGGCTGTTTTTTCACTTCTTCGTTTTGAATCCAGCTAGCATGTAAGTCTCTGCCAGCTCCATTAACGTAGTGTGTTAGGTTGGAACTTGTTTCCAGTGACGGCAAGACTGCTGCTGTCATGTGCATTTAGTGCAGTTTGCAATTCTAGTCTGCTCTACTTTTTATAAATTTAATGTTTCGGTTGCCATTTTAAGAAAATTTTGTCTGGACTTAAAGATGTTAGGTGTAGGTTTGCTATTGTCATTGATATGTTTGAAGTTTTTTTTTGATGTGTAAATTCAGTAACGTGTTTTTGGTTTGCACGCCATGATGACCCTTGATCTTAGTGTGGTATGTCATGTGGCGCCTTCTCATACTTTGCATGCAGTTATTTGCCATTTTGAATTTCCTGATTACTGTACTGAGATATTCAGTTTGGAGCCCACGGACGTGACTTATTATTGTTCTTGATTCTACTTCACAGTATTTTGACTGTGTTTCTCTTATGGTTGGAGTTTATGTAGTTTTTATTGCACACATCAAGTTAAATTGTTAAGACGCGTCTGACAGACATGCACCCATTGTGAATTACGTAAGTTCATTGTACATGTTGTTTTCAAGATTTATTGTAACTTGTGTAAATTTATTAACTGCTTTGCTGCATCAGTTTTTACTGTCAGTCTAATATGTTTATAAATTTAAGACTTTTTTAATGAATGTCCATACTTATAGGGTCAAATTAGAAATGTGTATTCAGTAATCAATAACTAGGAAATTAACCACTGGAAAATTTATGGTGACTCAATTAAATATGCAAACCTAATGTTCTTTGTTTTCAAGCTGATCCTTCTTTCATAAGTTTGGAAATGTAATTTTTATGGTATTGTAAAGCATCTGGACATATTGAGCCCCCTATTCAAGTTGTATGTGCATTTCATTGTGCCCTTATGGCAACTTGTGTGTTTGTGGTCACTGGTATGCCTCCAGGCTGTTAAGGTGGCTCACCTGAAATTTTGTAATTGTCTTGCAGTATTTGAAATGGTGAATTATGGAAGTTCAGTAGTAAAAGTTGCACCAATTAACAAGTATTATTGTTATCCATCCACGTGTTCTTGAACCTACATCAAATATTGAACCCTGAGATTAGAAGATAAGAGACCTTGCCGCCGCATGATACGCCACGGAGAAATTTTTCTGCTTGTTCAGTACTTGGATATTGAAGCTGACCGATTACGTTGGTACCATTACATACGAAATGGCACCCAATTTGGGGCCTCGAAAGGAATTGAGTACTGAAGAGAAACCGTGGATGGATGATAACAAGCCGCGCACAAGATAATGCAGAGCAGTATATCCAGCCAGCTTGCCGTCAATTGACGCCGAAGCAGATTGGACACCGACCAGACACACACGAGACATCAGTTCGACCACGAGAAATCCAGAGGCAGCTAAGCTAGCTGTCAACCAACGCGGACCAGACATCGACGCTGAGAATTATCTCGAGGCCTGGACGCTGCCAGCTTCCGGCACCATTATCACCACCTATGCTGCTGACCGTTGCAGTTTGATGATAGCAGTGAAGCCAACCGGCCACCGCAATCCCACATACCAAGGGACCCGTAGTGTGCGAGCATCTAAGCAGGTAACCCAGGCACGTGGCCGGGCACGGGTAGTTGCGGAGGTGAAGTGCAATGTTTGTGTAAAATATTTTATGTGTGTCTGTATGCCTGCCGTATCAATTTACATGGTAACAATGTTGGGCCATATGTGTAGTTTTTCCGTTCCTATTGTTCATGGTGTATAGGTCACGTGAGTCGTGGGCAGTTTTTTTTCTTATAAGAAATAAAGGGGAGAACAAAATGCATAGTTTCCGCACGCGCATGTATTCTTTGTTTTCTTTGACATTTTTTCATGTCTTGTTAGATACCAAAGTAAAGCAAATAAGAAAAAAAATAATAACTGTTAGAATATGGATGAGAATGGTATTCCGTCGGATGTCGCGGGGCAGACAATCACGCGTGCTGGTGCAGGTAGTAGAGGTACGCAAAGCACATTATCTACGCGTTATGCGATGTTTAGTTCCCTGAACTTCGAGGATAGAAAGTGTGGAAAGATGTACGGGAAATCGTGAGGCGATGGAGGCGATGAATAGGAAGCTGGACAGTAATAGTCAGGAGATACGGGAGGAGATAGGTAAAATTAAGGAGGATAGCTGTAAAATGTTGGAGGAGTTCAGGAGCGGAATGCAAAGGGAATGACAGGAAAGTATTGTGGGTTTTTGTGACAGCTGGAACCAGGTTCGAGCCCGACTTGAGGCGGAACAGAGCTCTAAATACGAGACGTTGCACTCTGTTAAACAAATAACTGCGTTCCAAGGCGAGTTACATGATAGAGTGGATGAAATTGTCACTGAGGCAATGGGAGCAAAGGAGGAACGAGTTAGGATAAGGGATCGCAACATCACTTTGGAAAATGCTATAGTAGGGTGCCAGGGCGAAATCTCTCAGCAAAAGAAAAAAATTGATGATCTGAAATTTGAAATCTCTAGCGAATTAAGACAAAGGGAAGAAGTGAGGCAGAATGGGTATGATTCTTTAAGGGAACAATTCGGGGCGACCTTGAATGCCATAACATTTAGGCTGGAGGAGCATGAAAAAAAAATTTCAGAGTGCCAGCAAAATAAAGATGCTAGTAATGGGCATGGGTGCAGGGAGTAGTTAGGCACACAGATATTTCGGATAGGGCACCCATATAGAGACCGGGATATTCCAAAGTTTAGAGATGATAGGGCTGAACACCCAAAAAACATTCTGAACTTTTGCGGGAATTTTTTGAGGTAAATGAGAACAGTAAAGGTGAGCAGATGGCAGTGGCTAAGAAATCTGTCCTGGGAAAATGTGAGAACTGGTTAAAATTACGTGAGGGTAACATAATCTGTTATGAGGAATTTGAGGTAGAGTCCTGTGATGTCACTGCGAGCAGAAATGGTGTGCAGGACCGTGAATCACAGAACAGGAACACCAATCCGCCTGGTTCGGCTGACTATTCATCGGATACACGTAACCGCTGGAGACAGACAAACCACAAGCAGGGAAATGATGCGAGACAGGGGAATCAGGGAAACGGGGAGAGTCATTCAGCTTAGGCAGTCAGGCTAGGGTGGCAGATGTGATGACTGCTACTATTTTACCAGTGAAAGTGAATTTTCGTTGTCTGAGGAGGAGCATGGGGATCGTTACAGGGTTGTACCTGAGTTATCATGCAAGCTAGTGAACAGGGATGTGGTTGTGTAGTTCGACTCTGGTTCAGAGATTTCTGGAATCGCCCAACAGTTTCTGGAGAAACTGAATCACGAAGGTGTTGTTTTCCCATCACTACCCGTGCCACTATTAACAGTCATTGGGGCCACAAAAGGGAGGAGGAGAAAGATTAACAAACAAGATTTTCTAAATTTAGTAATAAATGAAGTGGAATATGAGGCAGTGTGTCTCATTATTCCATAGTTGACTAGGGACATAACCAATGGGACAGATTTTATGCAAACACGCAATGTTGCTGTAAGTTTTGTTGCAGGAACAATCAGTTTGGGAGGTAATTCAATTCCAATGTTGAGGCGAATGGCGAATGAGGATAAACCTACTGAGTCCCTCCATATTGACTGTACTGAAGAGTCACAGTTAGGAGAGGCAGAGGGTACTTTGGCATGGGTTGCAGGTATGAGGGAAGCAGAGGTTAATCTTTTGACTGTAAGAAATCTTGAGAAGTGGGAGGACAGCCTGGAAAAAGTGTTGCAGGAGTGTCAAACAGATAATCTTGATGAGAAAGGTTCAGCGAGAGATCTGCTGCGCGAATTTTGTGATGTAATCTCAGACAAGCCGGGACGTACTAATCAGTATGTTGCAAGAATCCCGATCACTGACGACAATCCATTTTAACAAAGAACATACCCCATTCCGTGGTCGTGCAGAGATGGGGTGGACAAGCAGATTAATTCTATGGAACAGCATGGGATCATCAAAAGAGGGAATAGTCCATTTGTAAATCCCCTGGTCTGTGTCAGAAAAAAGGATGGTTCTGTGAGGATCTGTATCGATGCTCGCGGAATTAATTCTAGAATCCAACCGGACCGGCAGTCGCCAGTAGAACCTGATAACATTTTCTCTGTTTTCGAAGGCACCAAATTTATTAGCATGACCAATTTCGTTAAGGCTTTTGGCAGGTTCCCTTCCACTATGCTAACAGGAAATTCACAGCTTTTTTGTACAAAGGGAGAAGTTATCAGTTCTGCGTCTACCCTTTGGTCTGACCAATAGTGTGGGGGAATTATTTAGGATTGTAGACGTATCGCTAGGGCCTGAGGTCGGTTCTATTGTCCAGATGTATGTCGACGATCTATTGATAGTGAGCGAGACTTTTGATGAGCACTTGAAACATTTGCGGCAATTGTTGGACAGGTTGAGGTTTGTAGGCCTAAAACTCAAGCTTAGCAAATCCAAATTCCTACTAGAGGAAGTGCATTTCCTGGGGTTTATTTTGAACTCGCAAGGCATCAGGCCTGACCCCAGCAAGGTCAGCTTGATTCATAGCTTCCCGGTGCCATGTAATGTAAAACAGCTTAGAAGTTTCTTGGGTATCTGTAATTTCTATCTGCGGTTTGCAGAGCAGTTCTCCAAGCAGGTAGCACCTTTGTTGGAACTCTTGAGAAAGAGTAAGGCATGGATTTGGACTGAAGAATGCCAGACTAGCTTTGAGTTAGCCAAGTGTCTGTTCACCAATGAATGCATTGTGTACCACCTGGATTTCAGTAGCATTATTTTCATGAGTACAGATGCTTCTGGCTATGGACTAGGGGTTAAGTTATTTCAACGTGACACAGACGGTGAGGAGAGGCTGCTAGCTTTCATGAGCCGATCTCTGACAGGAGCAAAGCGAGCATACACCAATACAGAAAAAGGAATGCTTGGCAGTGGTGTGGGGTTTGAACCGCTTTAGAAATATACTGCTGGCCACAAGGTTATAGTTCTGTCGGACCATCATAGTTTGGAATTCCTGAAATCTTTCAGACTGATGGGTTGTAGGCTGACTAGGTGGTGCCTAGCGCTCCAAGAATTTGATCTGGAGATTCTGTATGTTTCAGGCATGGACAATGGTGATGCTGATTTGTTGATCAGGACGGTTATAGAGGATGGTGATGTAATTCTAGAAGATAAGTCAAAAGCAAGCCCAGTCATAGCCAGGATTAGGGTTGAAAAGGATATTGATTTGATCGGCAAGTTCAGTAGCATTGCAGTGGCACAAAGGGAAGACATTGTCCTGGGTGAGGTAATTTGAAGTCTTAGATAACCCAGAGAGATAGTGAACAAAGTCTTAACATGGTATTGTCTACACAAAAATGTCTTGTACAGGAAAGAAAGGTTAGATACAGGGGGTTGGAGAGTGTGTGTGCCAAAAGGTCTGGATTAAGTCGCTGATTATGCATGTGCATCGTTCAACCGGGCATTTTAGCGAGAAGAAAACATTGTGGCTGCTTCAGCAAAGTTATTACTGGAGCAATATGGCTAGGTTTGTGAGACAGTGTGTCAGCTGTTGTGAGGATTGGCAGAAGGCGAAGTTCCCGAACAGAAGTTGGGATGGGCCATGGAAGGATATTATTCCTGCCGGGCCAGGGGATTTGCTAGCGGTTGACCTGTACGAGCCATTACCGAGGACAAGGGGTGATTTAAGATACATTTTTGTGGTGCTCGACGTGTTCACAAAGTTCATTGTTTGTTATCCACTGAAAAAGGCAACTGCCATGGCTTGTGTTAACCGCCTGATAAATCAGCATTTTCCTCAGTATGATACATCTAATTGAATCCTCAGCGATCACGGCACTCAGTTCACTGCAGATGTGTGGAAGTGGTAGTTGCTCTGGCTGAATATAGATGTTGTCTACTCGTCTATTCGTCACTCGCAGGGGAATCCCGTGGATCGTTGTACGAGGGAAATAGGTCGTCTCCTCCGAACGAATTGCCATGGAAACCATAGTAGTTGGACTGAGGCAGTGCCCTTGGTGAACAAATTTCTCAACTTGCACATTCACTGTAGTACAGGTTTCGCACCATCAGAGTTAATGACAGACAAGATAGTTCGTGACCCTCTTGCTGAAGGTTTCGTGTTTCCTGTAGAGGTGATGCTGTCCAGGAAACAAAAGTTGGAGAAGGTTAGGGCCAAGCTACAGGCTGAGGCAGACAGGAGGGCTAAACAACAGGATGTTGTACACAACCACTTCCAATGTAAAACAAAGGAAGAGGCCACTAGGCTATCAGTATGTACAAAAGACAGAAGCACAAATACTCACGTTTTAGTACTTGACAGATACACACACAAATAGGACGACACATAATCGCTTGCAAAACGGTGACAAACAAAGTTTTGTTACAAGTAAGCGAAAACAATACCAAGTCCCCTTTGATGGACCATTCACGATTTTGTGAGAAGCGAGTACCAATTCTTGGGAATTGAGGTACTGACGCCGGCCGCAGGGCCAGCGTATGGGTTAAGCCCATAACGGTGCGAGTGTCCTTTTCCACCCACCCAAAAGTATTCTAAGACTCTCCCATAATCGTACAGCAACCCCCCAGTGTGTATGCATGCCAAATCATTCAGTGCGAAGTGTATTGTGTATCAAACAGCAGTGTACAGTGTGTGCCGAAGGCCATCAAGGGTTACCATGTTCGCTATGTTTACTTTCATGTTTTCAGCAGACATTTAGAAATGCATCATTCAATTATCAGCAAAATATGTAACGTAATTTATTATGTAATTTAGTGTGTGCCATTTCGTAAGGTATTAATATTAATATTTCACACGCACGAGGTACCGGAAGTGTGTAAACCCCGTAGCGAGGCAAGGAGCCCCTAGCGGCTGCCTTCCCCGTGGCAGTTCGTCATCGTCTTCTGGAGAGGTAAGACGCCTGTCCGTGAGCTCATCATCTTTTGTTTCACTGATTGTTAGTTATCCATAGTCTCGTAAGTATACCGGTTCACCTTTGCTTAGCACATGTTACCAGATATTCCCCATCGCATTGCACATCCGCTTAACCTAATAATTGTGACCATTTTTGGTATTTTAACTTAAACACCGCGTCGGCATCACCACCGCCACGTGGTTAGGGACTTTTGTATCGGGAGACATCGGCACTCATCCTTCACCATACGAGGTTCGTTTTGGTATTGTTTTATTCAGCATAATTTTGCACACGCGTTGCTAGGGTTATTTTGTATTTGTGTAACATTTTAAGGGCGTAATTCATGTTTTTGTGACCGACCACGTGCAGGTTAGTACACCACCATTGTGTTCAGCATACATTGTAACATTGCAGGGTTCCACTTATATATTATTTTCTTTTGCTTCAAATTACATTTTTTGTATTTTTATTTACAATAACAGCTGAAGGTAACTGTTCTTATGGAGAAAAGTTTGTGATATTTTATTGTATAATTATTTAATTTCAAGTTATATAATGATAATAGCAATGGCCAGAGGGCCAGGTGGAGGAGGCACAGCTTTGTCTTTGTCATGCTCCGTGCCAGTTTTTATGCCCATATTTGGCTATGGTTAGGTGATGTGTGCTCGCCCTTGAGTTTTCAGTTTTTGTGCCCATATATGGTAATGTTTGTGGCCCGTTTTTTTATTAGTCGTGTTGGGTGTAGCACACAGACAGGGGAAGTACCGGTGTCACGTGCTCGGAGCCAGCCAATCGTGGCGAAGTGCACCGTGACCTTGATACTTTTTCCTGCAAGCCTGCCTCCATCTTCGGGTGAGAGAAAAAGTCGCGACTCCGAAGAAGATGGACGTCCGCGGGGCTGCGGCCCAAAATACTATAGAAATGTGAGTAAGCGTGAAAATGTAACGTGCGCGAGAGGCACCCGTGACCGGAGCTCTCTATTTTTAATAATGTGTTGAATTGCTTTCGGATAAAAAATTCTATTCTACTAAATTTTTCTTTCTCGCGTACGTGGCCGTAGGGTGCGGGGCGGTTTTTAACCTCCCAAACAATTTAATGTAATGATTGTACCGATGTGGTTTCTCGGACTTTCTTAAATTATATTTAGTAACCAGCTTCAGTTTTTGTTAAGGAGACGTTTTCTCGTAAGAGCGGTTACTGGAAGCAAGCAGTTGTGTGGTGTAAGAAAATGTACCTTCACGAAATGCTACGTTCAATAAAACTTAAATTCAGACCATTCTTTTCAAGCTTTTCCGTTTCAAGCCTTTCTAAGTCACCTGTTTTGGAGAAAAGTTCATAATTTCGAGACTGAGCAACGGGAAATGGTCGTGTTACGTAGTAGCGGAGGGATTCCAGCTGCTGCTGACTATTTCTATATCAACAACCCAAACTAAACTCTGCGGAACTTATCTACCGACTCGCTTGTGATTTGTTCGCATTTTGCAACGACCTTGGAGATCTGTACTGCAACAACATGTGAGCAGTACCTTGTACATTCATTTCATTATCATGCACTCGCGCAATTCATCTCGCTGAGAGCATCACTCTGTGTGCAGCGTGTTACGTGCCATTTACCCCACCACTGGCCTAGCATAGCTCGCCACAGTTTTCGCACTGTACCGCTAACATCACTTGTAGAGCCCTACCACACTACAACGTGCACGGGAACGGCTGCTTTGTGACACGTTAGTTAGGCACGTACTCAGTGCAACTCAACTCTCTACGCCAGCTTCCAAGCGAACCTGACGGTCTATCATAGTGGCCGCCAGCCTCTCGCTGCTTAAGGAGGTGCACCTTCTGGTGTCGTAGATTCACTTCTTGTACACCAGCTCCACACTGATCACTCACCAACCACGTGCGATATACCAGCCGGTCGTAGTCACTACGCAAAGTTCACTATCACGTGCACTATCGCGTGCTTTAGGGTTATTGTTACTGCAAGGGACGCATCACTTCGTTTACCTCGCTGCGTGCGTAACTTAGACATTATTTTGGCACTGTGTACCGTAAGCGTAATAAATCATCTGTAAGTGAAATACTGTTTACATAATTTCTAGACACCTAATATTGCCAGTATAAGCAACATAAGTTATCAGGCGTACTGGGGGCCAACATCTAGTAAGTGGGTAGTTCCGGTATAGTCAGTGTCATATGTGTTAATCCATTCACGTGCTTTCACCACTCAATCACGCACATCAACGCACCGCGCGTTAAGTGGCTTTCAATCACTCATCGCGTCACTCACATCAACGCGTCGGGAGGGATACCGAACACACCGAACAAACCACACCCTGAGGCCTAAGAGTCTCGAAGTGCAGTACCTGGGGAGTATTGCTGGCGTCCTTCACTCACATCAACAGCGTAGTTCGCTATCCCGATCCCACCCGAGGTAGGCGTTAGTACTTATCAGGTGGTGTGAAGGGTGTATACAATTAATACAATCTGAAACCTTTGAAGTGTGTGAATTAAAGAGTACATTAGTGTGTTTAACTACATCTAGCTAAGGAGTTGGGGTAATTTGGGGCTGAAAGGACTTCCCATGACTTCTGATGTGTTAAAATGTATAAATTCAGAGTTTGCAGCCATAAAGTTTGTAATTTGTCTTGTACGTCTGCCATGAGCCTGTAATTAGTTATTTGTTGATGTGTTTATGTTTAAGAGCCTGTAATGTGACTTACCCCTTTTGTATTTTATTCATAAGTGTTGTACTGCAGCAGAGGTGGTGTGAATTCATGTGCTTATTTATAAGTATGCCTGTGAAAGGTATTGTAATATTATGGACTTACATTGATATTGACCATGAGAGAGCCTTGCAAATTTTTTCTGTTCATTTTGTACAGCCCTACACAATAGAGCAGAGCGTATTTTGATGTACAGTATTTTGTTTGTATAATTGATGTAGCCATGAACTAGCCTAACCCCATTTAGAAACCTAAACAGCCTGGATAAGTGGAAAATGAGTACCAAGGAACAGAATATTTGATTTGAAGCAATATAAATGTGTTTTGTTTGTCCACATTGGCAATTAGTAATTCGACAGTTTCCTGTTAGATTTGACCAGTTCATTGTAATTCTGTGTATGTGTCCAACAAGGTGAAGGGCATCCTAGTGATAGTGAAATCTGTTAAGCTTTGTTTAAACAAATTTCACTGAGGGGTTGTAAAGCATCTGGACATATTGAGCCCCCTATTCAAGTTGTATGTGTATTTCATTGTGCCCTTATGGCAACTTGTGTGTTTGTGGTCACTGGTATGCCTCCAGACTGTTAAGGTGGCTCACCTGAAATTTTGTAATTGTCTTGGAGTATCTGAAATGGTGAATTATGGAAGTTCAGTAGTACAATGTTGCACCAATTAACGAGTATTATTGTTATCCATCCACGTGTTCTCGAACTTACATCAAATATTGAACCCTGAGATAAGAGACTTTGCCGGCGCATGTGACGCCGTGGAGATATTATTCTGCTTGGTCAGTACTTGGATGCTGAAGCCGACAGATTACGCTGGTACCATTACAGTATGTTTTTTATACTGTATTATCTGCTAAACTCAATTCATGTTGAGTCTGCCTTCTGCAACTACAAAGAAGGTTCAACTGGAAAGCATTTATATGGATATTTTTCTTGTCAAGAAATATAGACACGAAGACAAAAAGTTCTGCATACACTGTGAAACAGCTATATGCATTTAACATGGCAAATACTAGTATTCTAAATGTGATGAAAAGCCACGTCTGAAAAATGTCAACTCACAGCTGGGTTTGTATGTAAGTTTATTTTACAGTAATTAAAATGTTTCGGTAAAGTTATCTATATTTCTTTTAAAATGTATTGTAGTAGAACTAACCCATCATTCACACTGAGCAATTAGGGAAATCATGGGAAACCAAAACAAGGATACCGAAAACCTGGAATAAAACTCTGGAAAAATTATGAAACTTCTGTAAATGAACACAAATGGTTTCATCCTGTCCTAAAAATTTTTTACCCTGCTTCACAATCATTGTTGTATGAAATTACTTACTATTTAATAAAAATAAAATTAAAAAGAAAATCAATTGGTGTACACAAACAATATCCTGAAAATAAATTTAAAAGAATAACTGCAAAATTTTAAGTTACAAACAATTTCTGCGACAGAAGGGTGGAGGGTACTCACCAAATGGTGTGATCAGAGGACATGACAAGCTGTACGTGACGGTAAGGGCAAATATTAGTAGCATCCACGCATAGTGCACGCCAAACGGGAACTCGTACAAGATGGCTTTCCTGACGCTTGTTGTCTCCGCTCTGGACCTGTAGGCACACACAGTATGTACATAAGACCCAGCAAGGTTGGAACAAGGCTCGGTGCAGCTAACATGTCGTCATAATATCTAGGCAAACAATTGTTATGTGAAAGAAAATGTACTTTATGAACTGCTATTTCTTGCAACAATTGTACAGAATAACCTCTATTTAATTTAGTGCCTCTGTCCCAAAATGCTTACTGTAATTCAATGTTCTGATAAATCCGACTTTACTTTTTTTTCACCATCCCAAGATAAAACAAAGCTTAATCCTCAGGTACTTTCATAGGAATTTAAGATAATTTTAAAAATATCGGTTAACAAACAACAATAATGTATTGCAATTACCATCAAATGGTAAGCCACATCTGTTAAAGAAAAAATTCTGTAAAAAAAACTTTAAAAACTTCCAGTGAAGCATGCACCTGGTCAGTTAGGCTGCTCACGGGTCATCAACATGTGAGAAAAATGACTAACACAGCCTTGTCTTCTACTTTCCATTTCACTCCCGCTCCACCAACAAATTTTAGAATAATTCCCATAAAAAAAAATTTGCCATGAAAATTGATTGAAATGTTTACAAGACCATCATGGTAAAATAATAAATACATACGGGCGGTGGCAGTCATTCTGGCATGAAGTCTGCTCTGCCACGCTCGTTGAACAAACTGTATATTGCTCCTAAAAATATCTTGCATTAGAGTGTTTCTTTTTTAATATTTGCCCTGCTTCCTCAAGGCTATCTATGTGTATGGGTGAGGGTGGTCCACAGGCGAGGCACAGTTGACTTGGCTAGCTGTAGAGAGAGAGCATAAGAGACTCCTCCTGTGGATTGATGAAAGCCTAGCGCGTCCAGGGAGAGTGGTGTCCCTGAGTAGGGCCTACGCTGAGTGCTTTCTGTGCGAGCAGAGGAAGGGGTTTCAGATTTCTTTTATCGGGGTAAGGTCTGTGTCCACTCACCTTGCTAGAATAACTTTCTGAGCAGCTTCTTCTTGGCGTCTGATATGGGCGCGGCCCGTTTGGGTATTCGGCGGTCCTCTGCGACGATCTCCTGGATCCGCTGGTGTAGGAGAACAGGCCTAGGGGGAGTCTTGATAGGACTCAGTAACAGAATCTGGTGGCGCTGAATCTCTTTAAGAATTTTGCTGAAGCGCACTTGTTTGCGGGTTCGGGCCTGAGGGGCCGAAAGCTGTTTATATTGAGCGCTGAGCTCAGGCAGGGTAGGCTCGGGGCCTGGTAGTTTCCGAAGTTCCGGAATTAGACCAACAGGGTGCGTATCTTTTGTGGTGACTAATTGTTGTCTCGCCTTAGTGGCTTGCTGTCGAGGGCTTAATATCTCTTCCTAGGATATGCGGGTCTCAAACTCAGACATTTAATTTAGAAATGAAAGAATAAAGTTACGTTTCACTGGTTATATTATTGACTCGTTCAATGTACACAAGTTAAAAAAAAAAAAAAAAAAAAAAACACTTTACAACTCTTCCTGATCTCAATTCTTCGTACACACTTATTTACAGAGTTTACAACTGACTTTACACGTCTCTCAGAACTTTGCCATTGAAATATTACACTACTGACTTAGCACTGGCACACTGCCACAGCAGTGTTATGGATACAGGGTACCTAGATACTTATTCATCCACCAGTAGTTCTCATTCTGTCCACTGCAGTGCTATGTATACAGGGTACCTAGATACTTGTTTATCGACCAGTAGTTCTCATTCTGTCCACTGCAGCGCTATATATACAGGGTACCTAGATACTTGTTCATCCTCCAGTAGTTCTCATTCTGTCCATTGCAGAGCTGTGTATACTGGGTACCTATATACTTGTTCATCCACCAGTAGTTCTCATTCTGTCCACTGCAGTGCTATGTATATAGGGTACCTAGATAATTGTTTATCGACCAGTAGTTCTCATTCTGTCCACTGCAGTGCTGTGTATACTGGGTACCTAGATATTTGTTTATCCATCAGTAGTTCTCATTCTGTCCACTGCAGCGCTGTGTATACTGGGTACCTAGATACTTGTTCATCCATCAGTAGTTCTCATTCTGTCCACTGCAGTGCTATGTATACAGGGTACCTAGATACTTGTTTATCGACCAGTAGGTCTCATTCTGTCCACTGCAGTGCTGTGTATACTGGGTACCTAGATACTTGTTCATCCACCAGTAGTTCTCATTCTGTCCACTGCAGTGCTGTGTATACTGGGTACCTAGATACTTGTACATCCACCAGTAGTTCTCATTCTGTCCACTGCAGTGCTGTGTATACTGGGTACCTAGAGAATGGTAAGTGGCAGTAAACTAGCATGTTGTTTTGAAAGACAACTGGGAAGGAAACACATATTAATTCACTGTGACACATGGGAAAAAAGTAAACATTAACTAACTGTCTATAAAACCACAACAACAATTAACATATACAGGTTTTAAATATCCTATTGTGGTTATTCTTGAGTACTTTGGTTCCAGGATAAAAGTGATTTCATTACTTTCATTTGTAAAACTATATCTGTGTGTACTTCTCTTCTAATTCTCTCATTAAGAAATTTTAATGATTCAAAATCGCCTCTCTCTAACATAAACAAGCACATGACAGCTTTATATTTTGTTGCTGCCAGTTCTGCTATACCTACGCGAGGAAGGACAGAGAAAACAATCACTTCTGGCAAAACAGGCTTACAAAAAAAAAACACTTCCAGTGAAATGATTACCTACTAGCAGAAAACTGGCAGAACTGGCACTGGCAGACTGCAGGCATACATGTAAGAAAATGCCCTGTGCAAATACTGATAGATATGACAGCTACATAATCAACAGCGTGCCCCGAAACTATCGAAATATATGGTACTAGTTGCTGAAATTGTTGATGAGAGAAATTAGGTATATTACTACTAGTAGCATAACGAGAGAGAAACTATGTATTTATCCATGTACATCCCGTCCCATGTAAGACCCGCATCCTACATTTCCAACATACTCTCAAGAAAAAAATTTATTTCCACTATAAAGTTTCAATTTATGTAATTGCCTTTTGTTAAAAAATGTAATCTAATAAAATTAAATACTAACAACTGAATTAAATTTGTGGAAGGTGTCTTAAGAATTACACTACGCCCAGTTATATAAATAGTGCTTAGCATCGCTTGATGTATCATTACCATTAACTAAATTTTCTAATTCACCGAATGTCATATTATTTGTAATACATTTTGCAGTATTTAAAGCTTGTTGAAACACTTTGCTATCAAGATTACCTAACTGAGGATTCATTACCCATAAACTAGCGTTAGTTACCAATTGTAATGATGAACATAATCAATGTAAAATTATTTGAGCTACATTTACAGGAGTAACTTTTAGTATGAGTAAGTCGAAAATTTGTGATCTTCGATCACTTGACCCAGGTCTTGACGTCTCTTCATCTCTTGAGATAAAGCTCTGCATAGCTGTAGAAATGTACAGTCCACTTTTGTCACCGGATGTGATGGATTGACACAGAATCATCGTAGTTTTCCACAAGTCCTTCTTGTTGGACGTTACAACTTTGATCATCGGAGATACCTGAAGGGATGCGTAGAATTCTGCTTCCGGATCCAAAGAGTAGTTGTAGGTAAATGTACCTGTACAATTTTTTGTAGAAATACTAGAAAAATTCCAGAAGAAGATGTTGTCAATCTAGAAGCTATTCCGGATATATCTGCAATATCGCTTTGTAGTATTGATTCCTTGGAGTAGTTGACATCGACATCTGTTGCTGTTGAACGAAAAGTCGTGGATGACGTAGATGTGACCCATTTTCGTGGATACAGCTGGCAAAGACATCGGCATGTGTGTGGTGGTATATGTCGTGATTCTTGTCGTTGCAGCAATTCTCGACAGATTCGACAAGAGTCTGTAGAGGTACAACAGGGAATGATATCGTGAAGGATCTTTGGTCTTGTAATGCGGTATGAAATTTCGACCACGTCATTGAAGGTAAATCTATGTTTTGTATCTGTTGGATTGCACCCAGAATTTTCGAACAGTTCTAGATTTGAATTCCTTTTTCTGAAGATTGTTGGCCAGCAAAGTAAGTGTGTTTGCAAAGGAGAGAAATTTTGAAGACTCCATATAGAGGAAATAATATGGAAGAATGAAATTATGTATTACATATTTTCCCAAAGGACAACGAACGAGAGTTGGTTGGAGAGCTATTCATAATAATAATAATAATAATAATAATAATAATAATAATAATAATAATAATAATAATAATAATAATAATAATAATAATAAAAGTCATGCTGCAAGTAAAATTTTAGGATTAAAGTAATCGGAAGCAAACTAAACAACCTAGTAAACGAGCCCCTCAACCAGACGATCCCACACCTGGACCGTCATCATCTAAACGTCTTGCGGAGCAAGATGCTGGAGCAGGCCCAGAATGACGACACATCCAATGAATTGGCTGCTGACAAGATATTGTTACGTGGAAAAAAAATAAAAGTCCGGTATAAAATAAAAATATAGAAACAGTATAGTAATAATAACCATTAAAAGTACAAGCAACAAAGAGTGTTTGCTCTGGTCTTTACCTTCCTTACACATAAAACAAACGAACCTACAAAAGGGGAACATACTGCAGGTAGAGACACTGGTACCTGGATCAACTCATGTTTATAATGCCAAGGGTGGTGCTCCTGCGATGTACTTATCTTGCTACAAGGTACTCTACTACTACAGAATTACCACACACATGACCAGGATCAGAAAAACTAAATAAAAAAAACATTCCGGCTGTCTAAGGTAACCATCTTGATTTTTATTACCAGAAAGACAATGGATAACAACAATGAACACATGTAAATGAGCGAGAGTTTTATAAACTGTTCCTTTTTCCAATCAATAAAGAAAGTTAGGTCGCGATACAATTATTCCAGTTCTCAAGGCTCGTGTTCCCACGGATTGGTTAAACTTACTCAGAGAAAATGAAATAAAATATGTTAATCAAAAAAATACACGGCATGATTACTACCCATATTTCTTAATCATCTATCATAAAACCCACCACGGCCTACAAGCGGACGACAGCCGATCGCGACTAACCCTATCATCAAAAATTGAAATGAGACGAGGAAATTTCAGCTGTATTACAATGAATTAAAAAAAAGTATACAGACTACACCTGGTCACATTATGTTAGTATCTACGTGAGCATCCTTCAACTTACCCCTCTGCTAACCGCAACCATCCTCTCGTCGTCAAAGCTACTCGTCAACTGTCCCTGCGCGACTAACCACGCCATTCTTCTACCCGGAAAAGTGCCTATGCACTTTCTAAAACTAAGGGCTTAACAAAAACCTCTACCAAGGAAAAGATAATTAAAAAAAGAAAATAATTAAATCTAACTTAACAGGTTACATTGTGAAGTCACACCAAGCAGAGCTCCTCTGGGCGCGTCCACACATCCACGCCTTGAAAATCACGTCTTCACTGTTCAGCAGCTCTCTCACAACAACAACGGCATGCGCCTTTCATCTCTCATCCTGTCCATGCATCCTTGCCAGCGGTTGCTGCTCAAAATCACGTGACCACTCGCGACCAACTTCCCCCCTTACTTCCCGCTCGCCTGTCTGTCACCAAGCACAGCAGTTCTCCTCCCTCTGTCTTTCTCGCACACTATCCTTCTTCCCACCCTCACTCTGTCGCCTCCCATCGCATTCCAGCTGATTGCTGCACCATACCACAGTATGCACCTCATGTTAACTGCGTGCCACGGTGACCGCTCTATCGCCTTCTCTGCGCATTCCAGCTGATTGCTGCGCCATATCACAGTCCGCACCTCATGTTAACTGCGTGCCATGGTGACAGTTCTATCGCCTTCTCTGCGCACATGAACAGCTACTACCTTCAGCGAGAAAAATGCTGCTTGGCTCGTGCCACTGTCAACGATCCCTGGCGTATGCTGAGGTTCAGCGCTAACACGAGAAAAAAAAACTCACAAACTAATCCTAATTATGCTGCACAATTTCCAACCTACCAGCTGCTCTCGGCATTGTACAGATTTTAAGAAAAAATCTAAATAAAATTTAAAATTTCATAAACTTTAAATATCCTCAAAAATTATGCGTAACAATATAGGTAAAAGGCTTGACTGACGACTACGCCGAGAGTCAGTTCATGCCTCGCCGAGGTCGAGAAGAGGTAGATAGTAGGAATTTACAAACTGTACTTACATCGTCATCGGTAAGATGCCTTCTTTATTTTCAAGTCTCATACATCAGCATTCAAGATTCTTTAGTCAACCTTTGCATTTTGACATTGCAAAAACTCATTTTTGTTCTGATTCAAATAACCACACTTATAAATTCTTGGATAAAAATCCTGACGCGAATAAGTATGGAGATGGTTATTCCACTCACTTTTGTTTCAAGGCTTACAGAAGCAATGTTATAGAACCTGGCGAAAGGGAACTTATAAGTACAGGCTATTACTGTGTTCCAGCCATGAATAAATATGTTGATTTGCTAATGTGTCCAGTATTACAAGGCTGTAATCCCCATTTAATAGCACGAGAGAGAATAAAAAAACCTACAGCATTGGAAGGAATCCAAAGTATTGAAAATACAGAAGTAAAATTAACATTCATGAATGAAGGATATAATCCAATATAGTATACTGTATATATGTGCAGACACTGATGTAATACATGCCTGTTTACTGAATGCCTCTCATGCAGAGGTTCAACTACAAATAGTTAAAAAAATTATATAAGTAACACATGTTGTGCTCCTGCTATGTTGTAGAAAGGGTGCACATGTATTTTCATGGCGGAAGTAAATGATATTGATCCACCATCTCCATCGACGGAAGAAGCTATAATAGATGTTACACCGTCGGAGCATACGGAGGAAGAATCCACATACAAGAAACAACAAACAATTCCTAAGACATTGAAAAGAGCTAGAACTTCAGCTTAAACTTCCAATAGTATAAAAGAATACATGATTTCATTCTTCCATATTATTTTCCCTAAATGGAGTCTTCAAAATTTCTCTCCTTCGCAAACACTTACTTTGCTGGCCGACAATCTTCAGAAAATGGAATTCCAATCTCGTATAGAACTGTCGAAAATTCTGGGTGCAATCCAACAGATACAAAACATACATTTACCTTCAATGAACGCTCGTCGAATCTGTCGAGAATAGCTGCAACGACAATAATCACGACATGACGGATTCAGTCTCGTATACCACCACACACATTCCGATGTCTTTGCCAGCTGTATCGACGAAAATGGGTTACACATCTACGTAATCGCATCAATACTACAAAGCAACATCTCAGATATATCCGGAATAACTTCGAGATTGACGGTATCTACTTCTGGAATTTATTACAGTATTTCAACAAAAAATCATACAGGTACATTTACCTACAACTACCTTTGGATCCGGAAGTAGAATTCTACGCACCCCTTTGGGTATCACCGATGATCCAAGTTGTAACGTCCAACAAGAAAGACTTGTGGAAAACTATGATGAAGACATACAACTTCTATGTCAATCCATCACATCCGGTGACAAAAGTGGACCGTGCATTTCTACAGCTATGAAGAGCTTTATTCCAAGAGATGGAGAGACGTCAAGACCTGGGTCAAGTGATCAAAGATCACAAATTTTCGACTTACTCATACTCAAAGTTACTCCTGTAAATGTAGCTCAAATAATTTTACATTGATTATGTTCACCATTACGATTGGTAACTAAAACTACAGTAGTTTCTGGATAATGAATCCTCAGTTAGGTAATCTTGATAGCAAGTGTTTCAACAAGCTTTAAATACTACAAAATGTATTATAAATAATATGACATTTGGTGAATCAGAAAATTTAGTTGATGGTAATGATACTAACATTGTGCTTTATAAAACTTTTTTATTCTGCTGTACAGATACCATTTGAACAACATTATATGTCAATTGAAGAAACTTAACAATGGGCATTAGATTCGTTATTGTTGCAATTTGATAATACCATGGAAAGTGTAACAGAATTTATCAACACATTGTTTAATGTACTTTCAAAGCGTAATGATAAAAAGAATGTGATTGAAGTATTTAGTGTTGATAAAATTAATATTGCACAGAAAAATTTTTTGATGATATATAGAACTACATACTGTACTCCATTTATTGTATTAAGTAATAAAGAATATTTTCAAGGTAAACAATGGGATGCACGCATAATACGTTACAGATGGAAAACATGGGAGAAAATTAAAGGTTTAAAAAAATTTTTTACCCATTTTATGTTTATAAAATGTTTAATGATTATGTACACATGTAACAATTGACACTGTATACACAGTTTGTAAATTCCAACAATTCCCTTTAATAACTATAAAAAATTTTTACAATCATTTATTTATGTTTCCCTTTTGGTTTATCTACGTTTTTACTTAAACCAGTATGAATTTTGTCAACATTACTTTCAGTACTATGTATATGTACACGTATACTTGCCAATTCACTTGCACTAGCAGAAGTAGTACGTGTAGTACTCTGTACATTTACAATAGTACTAATAATATAATTTATACTACATAGTTTGCAAGTCTTGAACTTTAGTTAACATTGAAGCTGGTGTATCAAAGATACTTCCTGCTCTATCACTATAGGATCTGCATCAGCCACACGTGCCTGAACTGCCACAGGCGCTGTCCCTGTACCTTGCCATTATACATTTTCTTCTTGAAAATTATGACAGTACTTATTGGGATCATTTGTTGTACTACGATCCCCATAATACTGCATAGTATGTGAACTCAAATGTTTTAATGTAGTTTTCGAATCCATGTTTTCTGTTATCCAACATTTTGTAGATACTTTAACATACACAGAACAAGTCACAAACTCATTTGGTGCACTTGGATTATTAGAACGAACAGGCATTATTCCTAAATGCAAACTGGGTTGTTGAATGTAGGTATCACGAGTACCAGCTAAGTAAGTGAAATCATATGCTTTCTCAATGATTTGACCATATGATAAATCTTTAAAAAATGCACCAACTGAACCAATAGCTGGATATTGCGGCATTTGTATGTCGGTTATTCGACAACCAGCAATACAATGACTATTTGCAATTTGAGAACGATGTGTGTTAGCTGCCCAACTACTAACACCAATATGACCCTTTGTTCCTAACATGTACGAAGCATTAGAAGGTGGGACCTTTATTAAACCATTGCTGTATTTATAAGAATACACTAGACCCCCAATTTTACGAATACTCACGGTTCCTCTCATCGCATTCGTAAAATTGCTACCTTCGTAAATTCGATAGCGGCTTATTTTTGACCCCCCCCCCCTTTCCCGGTACCAGAAAATTTTAAAATTGCATTTTTTCTGCAAAGTGTTTCTAGGCCCCGACTTCCGTAGCGTTTTGCGGGAAATTAATTAACGTAATAATGTAAACATAAATTGATATCAGTAGCCAGACGTCACACTGATTAGCGGTAGATATGACCGACCCTTGTCCCCAAAAAATGAGAACATTGAGATTCCGAGTATCTTCTCTCGAGCGAATAGACCGACTTCCGTAGCATTTAACGGAAAAATAACGCAAGTGATAGTTGAAATATAAATTTATATCAATAGGCAGACGTCTTACGATCAAAAGAACACCGCTAAACAATAGATATGATCGAACTTTGTCCTAAAAAAAAGGAGAAAACCGAGCTTTCGAGTGCCTTCTCACAAGCGAATAGCCCGATTTGCGTAGCGTTTAATGGAAGAAAAAAAAGTAGGCATTCCTTACCAGTAAAATGCCCTTGTAAATTATTCACCAAAGAAAGAAGGAATAAGTGGATGTATTTATTCATTGCACAGTTTTATATAACTTAATGTAAAAACATTCCCTCGACGCTGTTGATGAATTGTATGAGAACGTAGATACTAGTAGCGTGCAGAGCGGACAGGTAGCGCAACTGTACGAACGTTCACAAGATGGCAGATACATAGCGGCACCGTAGCATATACCGACGTTCCAAAACTGCCATTTTGTGACGTTCTTACCTAAAATCGTCGAGAATTACATGTATAAGTGATTGAAAATAATCACTTTCACAGTCAGTATATGCGGTAAAAATAAATTAGGAGTTCCGGGATTACGCAATACACGAACGTCTATTTATTTTCCAAGTTCGACATACCCGGAGACAAATGTTTCTACACTTGGTGAATAGGTAGCGCTATTATCGTGCTCACTTGTGAAACGCACGTTTTACGACACGCAGTAACGCATTGTTTAAGCAAATTATGCGCCAAGTTAATTGTTTTAAGTACGTATGGTGTTAATGCAATAAAGAAAAATATCGCTATTATTTATAGGGTTTGTGTAAAAAAGTAAACTCATTCGGCGCGAGACGAGATGTAAGACGTCGTGAAACAGCCTAGAAGGAGGCTGTACAATAATTAAATGAGCATATGCGTATGCGCTGGAACTTTGCGTCTATAGCATGGCCGAACTATACAGGCCTGTCCGATCGGCGATCGAAATACATCGCTACTGCGCAGTGACGTCACTCAGTACCCATGCGAGCCAGGCCCCATGTTATAACTGGGCAGACTGGGCAACTGTCCAGGGTGGCAATCTTGAAGGGGCGCAACTCGCAAGAAGAATATGTTGTTACTTTAAATAAAAATATTAACTTGACAAATTACACCCTTTTGTAACTTTATGTATTTTATGCACACACATTCTTAAGAGAAATAATGCACAACAAAGAATTTTTAAAATTTTTTGCATGGATTTTGTTGGGGGGGGCGGGGGGGTGGAATTAATTTAAATCTTCCCGTGCCCAGGGCGCCAGGCACCTAAACCCGGGACCTGATGCGAGCAGATGTTTACATTGTCTCTAATGGGAGAAAAACGACCAGAGCTTAATTTGTTCGGAAATAAGAAATAACTAGCGTAATAGATAACCAAAATTCACTAGGAAATAAATAACAAGTATATTACCTTCACAAAAAACAAAACGGTAACTATTTATGCAGTGAAGTACAGTATTTATTTAAGCAATTATAAAGTTGGCCGCACAGCTGTTATTGATGTCTATAAACAAGACTGTTGTGTTAGTCCATCAAATTTATTGTTTCCTGTTTTTATTTACGTGTGTGTATGTGCGGAAAATTTAAACTTGTTGGAAATTGCGTCTGTTTTGCTAAAACATTTGATGTTGCAACATTAAACTTCAACGTAATAATAATAATAAACACCAATTTTTATAACAATATCAGTATTTCGTCGCGCCATTTCACCGATTACACAAGGAAAATGAACTAGGCCTACTTATTTATAGGTTGTTCTCTGTTTATTTGATTTGATACAATTTCATAATTTAATCTAGGACTCAGACAAAATGTTAAATAAAACACTATATTGCACTTAACTCTATTGCTGGTGATTCAAGTTTTATAATTTCCCATCTTGGACTTGTATCATAATAAGAAGCGAAATATATTGAACCTACTTAGAAAAACTAAGTTTTAATATTAAATTATTAGGTTAAAATTAACATTATATTGGACTACCTTACTGGCAGTAGGTTATTTTCATCTCATTGTTTCTCTTTACATACTATCATTGTCAGCACGATGACTTAACAAAAAAGTAGGCCAATAAAAATAATTTGTTTCATGCAGACCTTTAGGAGCATCATTATGTTAATATTCACAATAAATTGATATTTACAAAATGCTCCAATTGTATTATTGTTGATTGTATGATTCATTTTGCATTCCTGTTATTTTACCAGCATAGGACCACTTCTATATCCTTTGACCTGCTTGGGATCAGCGGAGGACTCATATAAGTAAAAGTAATAATAATAACCTAAAGCAATGAATGAATCAGATACTCAACATAGATTCAGGACTTCATTAGACATATTAAAATTGTACAGTATTTTCAAAAATCAAAAAAAGTTGCTCAAGTTACAGTTTTACTGCTATTTATACATAGGCCTAATAAGGCTGTCATTATTGTGCAACAATATAGGTGAACTACAGTTTTGTACGTAATTTTTTTTTTTTTTTTTAGAATAATAACCATTGAATCCTAAATAATATGTAATGACAACCATACTAGGTTTGTTGCTTAACTTTTATAAACTTGAGACTACATTGATGCTCCACATATTACGTTCATAAGTAGGCCTGATCCCATTGGTACAAATAGTAAAGTCAGCTAAGTTTTAAGTCCAGGAACTTAATACATAATTTTTGTTTATTATGTTCTGATAAATTTGAACTTACGCAGTTCAAATATTTCTATACCCACCCAACCTGTCAAGAAGTTAGTCTGTCAAGCAATGTGGGCTATTTTGGTGATGTAGGTTAATAATATTTCAAAGAATGTGGTGAGGTGGCTTGAACAAACAACTGACATTTAATGACACAGGGCATTTTCTCCACATTAACTGTTGATTCCATTGTTACTTACATCAGTTAAAATTAAAGATGCTGTTTAACTAGAATTGGTAACCATCTAATTAACACTATATAAGGATTTTTTAATTACATATTTTGCGTGTTAGTATAGAAAAATAGAACATTTAACTCTTTAATAGATTTAATCCACACCTTAAGCAAATATTTTATAAGACGATACAATCCTTTAAACTTAATATCTTCCACAGAAATCTAAGGTGTATCAGTAAGTTATCATACATGTTCCAACCAAAAATACTTTGCTCAAGTAAGATGTTTCCTCAAAAATTTGGCAAAAGTATTTTTATATTTCTCTTTCTTAATTTTCCTGTGATAGCCTTAAAATCTGTACATTTCATGTAAGCAGAAAGTGTACTGTATTCCATTAATTTACATCAAACATCCTCTTGATCCCAGGTAGGCCTGGGTTTTTATAATAGGCGGGTAATCTTGGTTGTATTGTAGTTCCATGTACAGAAAGAATTTTGATGTGTGCATTTTGAATATTATCATAAAACAGTTTAAAAATTATGTTTACTAAAGGCTTTACAAGACTCCTAAATAGGCTGACATGTCTACAAAAAAATTGAGTTACAGTCTACCTACTTTCACTGGTTATGAAATTTGTGAAGGGGCCTATACTTAATTGTTTTAATACCAAAAGTATTTACTATACAAAGGTATCCTCTGTAACACACATCAGACTCAACACTTTTTGCTGATGACACTGTTCTTTTGTACACTCATAGTGCAAGCAGTCTGGGACCCGTATGTGAGAAGGGAAGTGGTAGAGATGGAGAAGGTGCAGAGAAGGGCTGCTAGGTGGGTCACAAATAAGTGCAGGACACAGGGGGAGAGAGAGGAGGATTTCAGATCATCAGTAATGGTGAGAGGACTGGGGTGGGGCACACTGCAGGAGAGGAGGAGAGTGGAGCGGCTGGTAAGGATGTTTAAGGTGGTGAGGAGGGTGGGTG